>CAUYRH010058233.1:0-20226 GCA_963574655.1 Perodicticus potto
AACATTCCAATCCCAAACCCAGAAGAAGAAAAGAAATAACCAAAGTTAGAGCAGAATTAAATGAAATTTAAAACAAAAGGATCACACAATAGATCGATAAATCAAAAAGTTTGTTTTTTGAAAAGGTCAATAAGATAGATAAACCTTTGGCTAACCTAACCAGGAATAAAAGAGTAAAATCTCTCATTTCATCAATCAGAAATGACAAAGGAGAAATAACAGATTCCTCAGAAATTCAAAAACTTACTTACTAAGAAAATTCCATGAAGGCTATGTTAACCAGTTTGATGAAAATATTTCAAATTGTATATAAAACCAGCACATTGTACCCTATATTTGCATTGATATACACAGCTATAATTTAATAAAAACAAACAAACAAAAAATCCTTAATGAATGATGATATGATTATATATCTGGAAAACCCCAGGGGATTCAACTATAAAACTCTTAGAAATGATCAAGGAATACAGCAGTGTCTCTGGTTACAAAATCAATACTCAAAAATCTGTACCTTTTATAAATACCAACAATGGTCAAGCTGAAAAAACAGTCAAGGACTATATTCCTTTTACATTAGTGCCAAAGAAGATGAAATATCTTAGAGTGTACCTAACAAAGGACATGAAAGATCTCTATACAGAGAACTATGAAACTCTAAGAAAAGAAATAACTGAAGATGTTAACAAATGGAAAAACAAACCATGCTCTTGGCTGGGAAGAATCATCACTGTTAAAACGTCCATATTACCATAGCAATATACAATTTTAATGCAATCACTATTAAAGCACCACTGTCATACTATAATATACTTCATTTATATGGAATCAAAACCTCAAATACCCAAGACATTACTCAGAAATAAAAACAAAGAGGAGGAATCATGCTACCAGACCTCAGATTATACTGTAAATCGATAGTGATCAAAACAGCATGGTACTGGCACAAAAACAGAGAGGTAGATGTATGGAACAGAATAGAGAACCAAGAAATGAACCCAGCTACTTACCATCATTTGATCTTCGATAAGCCAATTAAAAACATTCAGTTGAGAAAAGACTCCCTATTTAACAAATGGTTCTGGGTGAACAGGCTGGCGACCTGTAGATGACTGAAACTCAACCCACACCTTTCACCATTAACTAGGACAGACTCTAACTGGATTAAAGATTTAAACTTAAGACATGAAACTATAAAAATACTAGAAGAAAGTGCAGGGAAAACACTTTAAGAAATCGGCCTGGGCAAATACTTTATGAGGAGGATCCCCCCACCCCCCACCCCAGGGTAATTGAAGCAACACCAAAAATACATTACTGGGACCTGATCAAACTAAAAAGCTTCTGCACAGCCAAGAATGCAGCAAGTAAAGCAAGCAGACAGCCCTCAGAATGGAAGAAGATATTTGTAGGTTAGGTCTCTGACAAAGGTTTAATAACCAGAATCCACAGAGAACTTAAAAGTATTAGCAAGAAAAGAACAAGTGATCCCATCTCAGGGTGGGCAAGGGACTCGAAGAGAAACTTCTCTGAAGAAGACAGGCGCATGGCCTACAGACATATGAAAAAATGCTCATCATCCTTAATCATCAGAGAAATGCAAATCAAAACTACTTTGAGATATCATCTAACTCCAGTAAGATTAGCCCACATCACAAAATCCCAAAACCACAGATGTTGACATGGATGTGGGGAAAAGGGAACACTTCTGTACGGCTGGTGGGAATGCAAACTAATACATTCCTTTGGGAAAGATGTTTGGAGATCACTTAGGGATCGAAAAATAGACCTGCCATTCGATCCTTCAATTCCTCTATTAGGTATATATCTAGAGGACCAGAAATCACTTTATAACAAATATATATGTACAGGAATGTTTATTGTAGCCCAATTCATAATTGCTAAGTCATGGAAGAAGCCCAAGTGTCCATTGACCCATGAATGGATTAATAAATTGTGTTATATGTACACCATAGAATATTATGCTGCCTTAAAAGGTGGAGACTATATCTCTTTCATGTTTACATAGATGAAGCTGGAACATATTTTTCTTAGCAAAGTTTCTCAAGAATGGAAGAAAAAGTATCCAATGTACTCAGCCCTACTATGAAACTAATTTATTATAAGCACCCACACTTCCATATGAAAGCTATAACCCAACTATAGCCCAAGATGAAGGGGAAAGAGGAGAGGGAGGGAAGGAGAGAGGGAAAGATGGGTAGAGGAAGGGTAATTGGTGGGACCACACCTGTGGTGCATTTTGTAAGGGTACATGTTAAATCTACTAAGGGCAGAATACAAACATCTTAACATAATAACTTAAAAAATATGGTGAAGTCTATGTTAACCAGTTTGATGAAAGTATTTCAAATTGTATATAAAACCAGCACATTGTACCCCATAATTGCATCAATGTACACAGCTGTGATTTAACAAAAAAAAAAAGAAAAAGAAACAAAAGTAGCCGGGCGTTGTGGCAGGCGCTTATAGTCCCAGCTACTTGGGAGACTTGAGTGAAGAGAATCACGTAAGCCCAAGGGTTGGAGGGTTGCTATGAGCTGTGATGCCATGGCATCCTACCTAGGCACCTAGGGTGACATTGTGAGATTCTGTCTCAAAAAAAAAAAATTATGTCTTAGAAAGAATAGCATTTACTAAATAAATGTTCATTGTCCAGGTGTTTAGATAACCATGGTTTGGATTTAATCACTTAATAGCATGCCCTTGAATCACAAATTTTCTCTTAATATTGAGGTCCCTATTACATGGAGATCAGACACTGTAGTGGATTCTATGGTCTGCCACCTAGGACTTGTGTGCTTGTTTCTGGTCTACTGGCAGCTAAACGCTGACCTGTCTGGGAATCACCTCAGCTGAAGGAATCCAGCTCACCTACAGTGATGTTCCCCCCAGAGAGCATATGATCTGTTGTATGGCTGACCAAGTGGAGCTGGCTGTAAAGGCCTGTTCCTTTGCCTGTTATTGGAACAACTCTGCATGGGGCCACTCAGCTCCAGAGCTCTCTGGGGAGCCTTATGTCAATGTATCACAGGTCCACTTCTCTCCCTGCCTATTCTTGTTCCCCTCTGCCCTCCCAGGAGCTGTCCCCGTGCCCGCTGCCCTCTGAACCTCCTGCATGCCCATCTCAAGGCCTGCTCCCAGAGAGCCCCAGCTGCAGCAGACGCTGTGGGATCAAGCTGTTGAGCATGGGAGGCTGCCACCAATCGTTGAGGTTGGCAGGCTCAGTTTTATTCCAAAGTAAGGCTGTTTTTGCCTTCCAAGTATTGCTAAGGGAATAATTTCAAACTAGGGGTGATTGTATCCTGCAAGGGACATTTGGCAATGTCTGGAGATATATTTTGCTGGTCACAACTGGTAGGGGTGAGAGTGCTGCCTGTGTCTGGTGGGGAGAGGTCAGGGATGCTGATAAACACCCCACAGGCACAGGACAGTCCCACAGCAAGAATTATCCAGCCCAACATGTCGATAAAGCTGAGGTTGAGAAAACTTGGTCTAAGAGATTCCAGTGGAACAAACATAGCAGAGGATTTCTAGAGAACAGATTCCCAATGAAAACTCCCTGTGTGCCTGGTGTTCTAGGTGGATTGTGCATCAGAATTTCCAGGAGGGATTATTCATGTACATATTACTTGGCCTGTTGGCCTGCGGACCTCTTTGAGAACACCTTATGCCTGGCAGTCTCACCTGAGGTCTGAAATGTGAGCCCAGGTATGTGCCCCTTGGTTGAGAGGAGCTGTGCTTTTCCTGCTGGCCCTTTGCTCAAGTCACACACATCCTGCTTTGAGCTTTATTTTCTCCTGTCGCATATTCTGATATTCTGTTTTGATTTGGGTTATTATTTTCCAACTGCACTCCTATCTTTCTCTGATAGGAGGGGGGAACACACTGCTGCATTCCTGGGTTACTCAAGAGGGAACAGGAGCCTCTGTGTCTGGGAGGATGACAGTGACCACAGTCATAAGACACCAAGAATGTTCTTTCAGGGATTCAGTTTAGGTAGTCCCCATCATGGCGTCAGAACACCCTGCCACGTGGCTTTGTCTCTTGCAGGTTTCTGCTGAGAGTGCTAAGCAAATCTGAGGACTCAGGTTCCACATGTCACTGTTGGATCACTGGTAGCCTCTGGTGAGTATCCTACATAGACTCAGATCAGACCCTACGCCCTAGTCTCAGGAGACTGAAGCAGAAGTGGGAGGGTGGCCACCCAGTAATGGTTGAGGGTCTGCCCTGAACTGGTGCTGGCAGGGGCTGGTGGCAGCTGTGGAACAGGCTAGCTGCGGCCAGCCAGGCAGAGGGATAGCTGAGATCAGCACATGCCATTTTGGAGCATTTCGACTCATTGTAAGGACATGCTTTATTAATTGATTGACTGATTTTAGAGACGGTCTTGTTTATTGCCCAGGGTGGCCTTGAACTCATGGCGCCAAGCAATCCTCTCCACTTGATCTCCCAAGAAGCTGAGACTATAGGCATGCCACCACCCCTGACAGGACTTTCACTATTGCTCTGAGTAAGCTGGGCAGTCACTGTGTTTGTATAGACAGGTGCTACAGACTAGCTTTTGTTTTAACTCAGTTACTCTGAGAATAGGCATCAGGGTGCCAGGGTAGAAGAAGGGAGATGCCGTGGGGCTGGGGCCTGCTGACAGGGGATGATGACAGTTTGGTGCTGGGAAGTGGCAGTGGGCATGGTGAAAAGTGAGCAGACCATGTGAATATATTGAAAGGCCGACCTCATCTGCTCAAAAGCATTCTGAGGGCTGACTCTGGCTGCTGAACTGCCCTGTCGTGCTGGGGACATGCAGAAGGTTAAGGACCTTTTCTTATTGGATCACCAATGTATTTAATTACCATCTTTGTGGATTGGGTTTCCCAGGGGCAGATCTTGAAAGTTGAGGGTTCATGTGAAGGTGTTTTAGTGGGGAGTGTTCCCAGGAGACCCCAGTGGTAAAGGATCAGGGAAGTGTAGGATGATCAGCTGCCCCAAGTTTGCCCAGGACCAAGTGGTTTATGGAATGTGAAGCTTTCAGTGCTAAAATGGGGGCATCCTGGGTGCAAACCAGGGAGGTTGGTTACCCTAGCTGGGAGAGAAGGGCTGGAGACCACTCAAGGTATAACCAACAAGGTCTCAGGGAAGGTAACTTGGGCTCAACCCCTCAGGGAGGAAGCAGCTAGGTATTTATGCCACTGCCCCACTCAATTGTGGATGGAGGGTGACCCCCAAATTCCAAGGTACTCTGGCTTTCCTTGCACAGGCAAAGAAGTGTCTGGTAACCTCAAGACAATCACGGCCAGGGAGGGGCAGAGGACGGTGTTTCGGAAAGACATAGGGAAGAGCAGAACCTGGCTGCCTCTGTGGCAGCTCCTCACTAACTCTTCTTGTTCATTACCCTGGCATAAAAGCACAAAGCCTCTGAGGGTTTTTCTCTATCTCTAGGAAATTCTCTCAATACTGAGAAACTGAAAATTCTCGGTTTGTTTTTGTTTTTGTTTTTGTTCTCTGTATGAACTGCCTATACAGCCATGACCTTGGACTCCACAATAAGTAGGCATGTGCAGACCCTTGCTCACTTGCCTGCAAACTCCTACAGTGGCCTCCCTTCTCAAAGGAGATTCTGCTGCAGGAGGAAGAGGATGGAAGCCTGGCAGGATTGTGCCAGCTGCCAACATTGAGGCTTAAAGCAGAGATGGCCCTTTTTATCTTCCAGCTAAAACCCACTTGGCAGAAGGTTACTGTACCGACTTTCTTTACAACACTGTCAAGGACACTACTGGCATTTTTGGCTATCACAGCAATTTGTCATCAGGTGACCAGTTAATATGAAGTATGCCAAAACTTGTTTGATGCCTCTAGGAATGGTGAAATGACAAGTGTGTAAGGGGTAGATTAATTAAGGCAACTTGGTGCCATCATCACAGAAATTTACAAATACATTTCACCTTTCTTCAGGCAATGATCAGCTGTGTTGTTGAAGTTGTGTAATTTTCTTCCTTAATAAATATAGGGTCATTATATTAATTAAATCATATAGAATTAGAATGTAAGGATTATTAGCGATTATATGTCTTCTCAAGATACTTAAATGAATTAAGAAGAAAAAAAGAAAGAAAATAAGAAAAGAAAAGAAGAGAAAGAAAGAAAAGAAAAGAGAAAATACAGCATCTGTGCACATTTAAGTGGGGGAAATTTGGGCTTTATTTCCAAAAAAACTAAGGCAGGGAAAAAAATTTGCCTTAAATCTTTATTTCTTTTTCCCAAGCTAGTAGGACCAAAATAGATAGATTTCACTGAGGTAAGTTGCAGTTCCCTTTCACTTAGTAATGCTGTAAGGAAGCCATTGTAAGCCTTGTGCTCATTACCTTTCTTCACTATTGTTAGCAAATGTTCAGGACTCTTGAGTTTTCTGGTTTGAGCTGTAATGTTCACAGTTATCTTTTCCTCACTCCCCACCATGTCCCCAATGTCTACAAGCCCATTTTCTCACACAAAGGGAAGGAAAACAGCAGTCAGGAAAGAGGCCTAAGGGCATCTGAGAAAACTTCCCATGGAAGGGAAATGGAATGTTGGCAAGTTATTCACAAAGGCATTAACTCAATCCATCTTTATGGAATTCCTACCATGTTCTAGATGATGGTGAGCCCAGAATTGCAAGTGGGACCGAAAGGCAGGCGCTGCCTCACGTTTGATGGGGATGATGAGTAAACGGACAAGTGCAGTGTTCTGGGTACCTAGGAGCTGAGAGTCTCTCCAGGGGGCAACGAAGAGCCTGTGACGTTTTGGGGAGTCTGAGAAAGTTCCTGGAGGAAGCGGTGCCTGGGCTGAGTTTAGAAGAGTAGGTGAAAGAGCTTTTTTAGGACTTCCAGGTGGAGGAAGCAGCTTGTAGAAAGACCTGGACGTGAGAGGTGCACGTAGCGTGAGGAATGCATTAATATGGTCGGAAAACTTCTCACGCTGTTGCTAAGAGTCATTTGCTCTTCTGCTCAAGCTGCTAATTTTTCTTAGTCACCTTCTTCTGCAAAGTACTACACACTCACCACCTTGGACTCTTGCTGTGTCTTGTTAATTCAAGTGGCTTTTCATTAGGTTTGACTCCAAGTGGTCTAAAAGGGCTTCCCTTGAGAAAGAAACAACTGCACTGCAGAAGGTTTTTCTTTACCTTTTGGGTAACTGACCTCAAAGAAACAAGATTTATCCTTCATCAACATAATTCATGTGTTGTCTTTATTAGGCTCTTAATTCACTTTAAGAACAAAATAAGAAAGCTAAACTTTAAAAGGGTTAAGATTTTTACATCCACAAAACTTCCTGTGTTGCCTTCGAAGTCTTTGCTGACTATCACTCTTGGTTAAATGAATGACTTTTATTTTACAACAACCTGTGACTGTATTTTGAGCAAGTGTTTTACAGGTTTGATATTTAACAAACTTTCCAAAGCCCAAATTTCAAATTACATCAAACTAACTTTTTGATATTGGGACTACTCAAGGTCCAAGAGAGACACATTAGGCTTACTTGGGTATGTTGAAATTATATAGGAAAACATTGTCAAATATGAAATGGTATTTAACTTTCTTTGAGTTATACCACATATTTATATAAATGTGTTATTAAAATATGTTCCAAAATTGTGAAAATTCCTAAGATTTTAATGTGTCTTAGTATATTTTATCAGCAATAATTATGATTGTTATAAGTCAAATTATTAAATTATGGTATAATTTATCATATTTCTTTTGTGGCTAGTCTAAGACTTGTCATCAGTAACTATTTTTTTACTTTGATTCTTTTCAAAAATCAGTTTATTGTCAGCTGCAGTACAAATTTGCTTCTCCTTTAAAGAAAGTCATGGAAAGGATGATGATAAGTACTCTCGAAAACAGATTTCTGATTATTTTAGAAATCCTATCATTGCACCCAGTAGAAGTTTAATTAATTGCTATCCCCACTTTGAACAGAACAATAGTGACTTACACGGGCTAGACTAATAGAGGACTGAAATTTTTTTAAGAGTTTTTGTTTAAAATGTTACTGATTCTTAGTGTTTTGTTTTCCAGAGTCAAAACAAAAATTAAGTAAACAGCAAAGTTTATCTGATATCTCCAGAATTTGAAAACCATTCAGTCTCACTGGCCCCAATCTGTTCTCCATTGTAAATACCCTGCTGCTAAAACTACACAAACACCTCAGGCACTATCTTAGAAGAGGTGGGCATGGGAGATTGTAAGGGCTGATTGTGAGGGATGAAATTAGTCCAGACCGTCCATTCAAGGAAGGGCATATAGATGCCTAAATAGCCAGCGAATTGGGGACCTTGACTGTGGGACCATTATGTGATCCCCTTTCCATCCATCCCAATCATAAAGAATCTCCTGCTTCCCATATATTTAAAGGAGCCTTACAGAGAGAATATCAGAATATCTGCTAGCAAAAGTTTCTAGAGATAGCTATTCCCAGGTTTATGCAAATAGAGGTATAAGAAGGAATTTATAGACTACCTTAGGAAAAATTACAGAAGAGACTGAAAAAATTGTGGCACTATAACAGTCTTGGCTTAAATGGTTTAAAAAATGCTTATGATTTATATAGAAAATTTTTATAAATCTGCAACTAGAACTATGACTACAGTAGCTCAGAAATGCTCAGAAACACGTTAATTTTGTAACCTTGGTTTTGGCATTTGGTTTTTGCTTACCTGGTGCTTAAAATGTTTTAGAGTATTGCTAAGGACCTGCCTAATTCCATTGCCATCTGGCCTAAAATGTTTAATTGGCTGTAAGCTTTTTGGCTCCAAGTCTCTTGGTCACAGGGTTCTGGGTGGACCAGGGCAGGTCCTACCACCCCAGCACACCACCCCAGCAACAATGGGAAAAAGTAAAAGTTTGGTCATCAATGCTGCCTCTGGCAAACCTTGGCCAAATTGAGGAGAACTGTGAACTATTATAAAATCTTAAGCCTTCCACCTACTGAACTGACCCCCATTTAGCCAACAGGACACCAGAAAAACCTTACCGCTCAGTTCCTCAACAACAAGGGAAGGGAAGTCAGACTGGTCTCAGGCAATAAGATACTAAATTATTAACAGGAGCTCAGGCCAGGCAGAGCAAAGATTAAATCATCTGTAGGCCATCAGTTTGCTTAACACATCACTTGAGTTGTTATATTGTGGTTTGTCTCTGATTAGCAGACTTCCTTCTCTTAAAACATTCTGAGCCTTTAGATAAAGCTTAATTCCTTTGACCAACTACAAATCAAAGACTCTCTGAACCCACTTATAATCTGGAGGCCCCTGCTTTGAGATGTCCTGCCTTTGGAGGCTAAACCAATGACTACTTTCCATGAAGTGATTTATGATTTTATCCGCAATTCCTATCTCTAAAATGTATAAAACCAACCTAACACAGCCATCATGGGACCCTTTGCTCAAGACTTCTTAGACCTGGCTACCTGGGAAGCCATCACAAGTATTGGGCTCAGAATAAACCTCCTTAGTACATTGACTGCCACATTAGAAACAAATATTTTTCCCCCTTGGGTCCATGGTATTTTATTATGAAAATGGAATAAAACCTTTGAAAATAAAACGGTCCTTTCTAATTTAAGGAAATTTTTTTTATTTTTTTCTGTTTATGAGTCATATGTAACTCATGTGGTGCCAGAATCAATTTTTATACTTCATTTGAGTTGTATGTGACCTGCATCATACTTAATGATTTGTTTTCTGAGAATTGAGTCTTTTGTCATTCCACAAGTATTTACTTGTGGATATTGGGAGGTCATGGTGATCCTCTTAATGATCACCTCTTAATCATACCCCCTAAGTATGTGCAACAATATCACATCAACATATACAATCATATCTGTTTCATTCAACGAGCCGCCAGGCAAATATTCAAGGGGAAATGTGCAATCAGAAGTTATGGTAATCAAAGAACACTGTCCTGCAAGTGTGGTCCAGTCCTGGCTAGAGCAGGCTGACAGGAGGTGGGGAAGACAAGCTGATTGACAGTGAATGCAATGGGCCGGGGCTTCACAGCACTCAGGCATGCTATGGACCTTCCTGTCTATCCACCAGTTCTATGTGCCTCATGAGACTCTTGGTTCAAAACTAGTGTGACTTAAATACAACTCTCGTGGCAGTTAATGTGTTCAATTATTTTGTGAAGTTTGTGTCTTTTTCTTTTTAACAGTGATGACAATAAGTGTTAGTACAAACAATTTGGGGAAGAACTTTTTTCCAGATTTCCACTAACATAATTGGAGAAGTACAGTGGTATGACTTGCTTATGAATAGTCTCCTACAGCAAGAAGCCAGGATTTTTTACAGAGGGCTAGAAAGTGCCAACCTAATCCAGTGCACCAACTAATCCAACACATCAGTTCAACAAAGGAATGTGGGAACTTCAGAGTGAAATTCAATATGGCAGAGTTGTAAAATTCAAATATTATGCAAATTAATATTAGATAACTAGGTAGTGAGCTCATGAATCATCTTGTCCCTTTAGATCAGGGGTCCTCAAACTACGGCCCGTGGGCCACATGCGTTGGTGTGAATTGTATTTGTTCCTATTTTGTTTTTTACTTCAAAAGAAGATATGTGCAGTGTGCTTAGGAATTTGTTCATCGTTTTTTTTTTTTTAAACTATAGTCCAGCCCTCCAACGGTCTGAGGGATAGTGAATTGGCCCCCTGTTTAAAAAATTTGAGGACGCCTGCTTTAGATATTTGAACTTTATCTTACCAGCCATTATAGGATGTCTTAAATAAGACTTCCCAGGAGGTAGACTAGCAAGAGGCATGCATGGAGGAAGTTTATTGGGGATTGGCATCAACACTTTTTGGGAATTGGAGGAGAATGTAAACTGTAACAAAAGCTTCAGCTGATCCCAGGGGAACTCTAGAGCTGGGATGGCTCAGCATTGTTCCACCTTGAAGCAAGAAAGTCATGCTTTGACTCCAAATTAATATCTTTATGACCAGGCATTAGGTGCAGGTTGCCCTTAAGTAAGAACAATCACCTTGTGTGGTATAATAAATACAGTAGAACCTCCATGGTTGGAGGTTCACCTGCCTACATTGACTACTTCCTTAAGTTGGCCTAATTTTCATAGACTGGACATGTACCACATGTGGAAGCCTGACCTCTATATATTGTCCACCTCTGTAAGTTGTATCTTAGACCATGACACACAATATTAATTTTCCCTATCTATTTTGACCAGTTAAGTCCACTCTATACCATGGAATGGAAGGTGTGGGTTTTGCTCTTTGGCTGTATTAGTTTTTTCTTTAATATAAGTTCTTCTTTCACTTAAACTGAGATCTCCAGAAAGTCTTGTGTGGTTAACCTAATGATGTTCCAGTGGAAGTTATTGAGAGTTCTTCAAAAAGTTCCTGTATTTCACCACCTGTAATGCTGATGATTGTGGACTCTTTTTCAAGCGAATTCCTGATAGAAGCCTTATCATGAAGAGTGACAAATGTTAAGAGTGGAAAGAATCATTTCCAAAGAACATTTCACAGTTCTGTTTTGGGCTAGCTCAATCTAAGAGCAACTAAAGCCCTTGGTGACTGGTAAATTGAAAAAGTCGTGTGTATTCAAGAACCTTAAACCTGAAGGCCTCCCCATCACTTGGAGATCAAACAAATGCACATAGATGACTAATGCTCTATTGAGGAGTGGGTAAGGGGTATCAACTGAGAAATGAAGGAGAAGAAATGGTGTATTCTACTGATAGTAGACAACTGTCCTGGCCAGTAGAGAGTGAATCATCTCAAGAACATTATACCAAAATTTCTGCATTCAAACATGACCTCAAAAATCCAACCTCTGACCAAGCCATCATTAAAACGTTCAAAATTCACTACTGAGCTCAGCTCCTACAGTGCGTCATTATTAAAACACAAACCTGTGGTCTTCTGTGGAAGCAATTTCATCTGATAATGCTCTGGATGCCGTCCTCTGAATCAGTTCTGCTTGAAATAAATTTCATCCAGTAACAGTGCAGAAGTGTTTCAAAAAAGTTACATTTGCCATAATCCAAGAGCATAATGTTTTGGTCCCATCAGGTAGTCTATCTTTTATGGCAGAATTCTAATTCAAATGAGTAGATTTTGAAGGTTTTGTGGTGATGGATGATGAGGTGGAAACCTGTAATGAACCTGATCTCTAAGCAATTTTCCAAGTGCTATTTACTCAAATACAGACCAGAGTAAGAGTGCACGAAGCAGCTCATGAAGAGGAAGAAGAAGGTGAGGATGACACAGAAATTGCAGAGACTCCAAAAAAAGAGAATGCTAAGCAACTGATAACGCAATTAAAGTCAACTGCTGGGGAAAAATGCCCAATATGCTCAGTGGCGTAGCCAGCATTGAGAGGGCTTTCTCCATTTATGTGTGTAATAAGAATAAGAAACAGACCAAGATTGACTTTTTCTTTTCTTTCAGAGAAAATTATTAAACCAGGAGAAAACAGTAAATGTGTGGTACTGTATGTATGATTTTACAGTGTTTTGACTGTGTCTGATTTAGTATGATATTTTCTAATAAAAGCTGTACAAGAAAGTAAAGTTCATGTACATATCAGTACAGTAGACCTAGTTCCTTATGTTGACCACCACTTTACATTGACCAGTCTGTGACAGTCCCTTGGGGGGTCAACTTACAGAGGGTCTACTGTTCATCTGGCTTTTGCTTTTGTTTCTGGTACAGACCTCCTAAGATACTTGGGATTTCTGAAAAACAGGCCTGTCTTTATTATGCTGATGAAGTAACTCAGAGTGAGCCCTTAGACAGCTTTAGGATAGAAGCTGGTCACAGAAAGAACTTCGGGCCATTCTCACCAACTGGATAGGAGAGGAATTAGAGCATGAGCTTAATCACATGATCAATGATTTACTCAATCATGCTTATGTCATGAAACCCCAGTGAAATCTGGAGCCTTGTGATTCAGGGGAGCTTCCTAGTGGTTGAGCACACTAATGTGCTGAGACTGGTGGGGAGCACATGTGGATCCCACGAGGAGACGGTGAGGAAGGTCTGTATTCCTGATCCCTACTTAACAATGCCCTATGCCTAGTATGTCTGTTCCTTCGATTGTTTCTGTTCTGTATCTTTTATAATAAAACTTTAGTTCTAAGTACAGATGTGCCTGGGATTACATCCCAGTAAGCCCATCATAAGTTGAAAATGTATTTAATACATCTAATCTACTGAAGATCACAGCTTGGCCTGCCATTAGCATGGTTAGGACACTTACATTAGCCCATAGTGGGGCATCATCACTTGTCAACACAGTATGTTGCAGGGTACTGGCCCTTTACCTTTGCTGCATGGGAGCTGCAGCTCGCTGCCTCTGCCCCTCACTGCCTCTGCCCAGCATCAAGAGGGAGTATCCTGCTACCTGTCTCTATTTTAGGAAAAGGTCAAAATTCAAAATTTGGGCCTGGCATGGTGACTCACCCTATAATCCTACCAATTTGGGAGGTCTAAGCAAGAGGATTGGTTGAGCCTGGGAGTTCAAGATCAGCCTTGGGAACAAAGAGATCTCTACCAATTTTTTTTTTTTTTTTTGAGACAGAGTCTCACTTTGTCACCCTTGGTAGAGTGCCCTGGTATCATAGCTCACAGAAACCTCAAACTCTTGGGCTCAACAATTCTCTTGCCTCAGCTTCCCGAATAAATAGGACTACAGTCACCAGCCATTACACCTGACACGTTTTAGAAACAGAGCGTCCCTCTTGCTCAGGCTGGTCTCGAATTCCTGAGCTCAAGCAAGCCATCTGCCTTGGCCTCCCAGAATGCTAGGATTACAGGCATAGTTTGGGCTCTACCAATTTTTTTTAAAAAAATTAGCTGAGCACAGTAGCTCCTGTCTTAATCCCCAGTACTTGGGAGACTAAGGCGGGAGGATTGCCCCATCCTAGGAATTCAAACTTATGGTGTGCTATGATTGTGCTACTGTGCTCCAGCCTGGGTGACAGAGCAAATTTCAGTCTCTTAAGAAAAAGAAATTCAAAATACACTATCATTTCTACCAAATATATGTCACTTTTTGCAATATCTTAAAGTCAAAAAATTCTAAGTTGAAGCATTGTATTTAATATTTTGGGCAGCATCAGTACTACCCATCACTAAGGACTGAGGATATTTGCCGTAGTACTTCGAGATTCTTCCCTCCAGAGACCTGGACTCTCCTCAGGGTGTGAGATTTTTCTGGATGCTTTCTGGATTTTTCTCATCATTAAGTTCTGTGAATTGTTCCAGAGGATTATTCAACCTGAGGGGGCCATGGAAATGGTTCACATTTACAGCTGGTTATTCAGAAATGCAGGTGGTCTCCAAGACTTGCAGCCAACACATAGGCAACAGTCTAGGAAGGACTTTGCCCTTAACTTGTGAAGTGTGCATTAATATTGGGGAGCTAGTGTCAGAACTGAACTGAATTGTAGGACAGCCAGCTGGCTTCAGAGAATTGGTGTTAGAACAAAACTTGGGTAAGCACTAACTCAAGGTTATGCTGGGCTGACCCCCTGAGCCCTGAGCCCTAACTAAGGCCTTTGGGTAGCAAACAACAGCATACACTAAAGTCCACCCCTTGTGCTACTTGTTCCCAATTGGTTTTTAAATGGCTTATTGATATCCTTGAGGGATGATTTTCCACTGGGGACTCAGCTTTGGTCTCTTTTGCCAGTAGATTGAATGTTTTGCCATGGCAATGGCTAGATCATCTGTGGAGAATAGAAGCCAGTGCACACCTCCACTACCATAGCCACTCTGTTCATGTTCCCATGGTGCCAGGCCTGGGGTGGCTGGTGACAGACCATGGCTGGCTGATCTGTTTGTATGGTTGCACAGTCTTCATTCCATGGTGGATGCTTTCTGGCAAGCATGACCATGAGACTATGAGATACAAATATCTTTGTGTTTCTTTTGCCTACCCCCCTCTACCAGGGCAACATGGGTATCTTGATATCTTATGAACTTGGATATTGTTTACCAATGTCATTTAAATACTTAAGTATTTTCCTTTCTGCACTGTAAGATTGATTGCTCAAGTAAAGGGCCCTATGTCATTTTAGAAAAGGACTGGATATTCCATAAGTGAGTATACTGGCCATAGTACTTCAAGGTTCTTCCCCCCAGAGACCTGGACTCTCCACAGGGTGTGAGATTTTTCTAGATGTTTAGGTCCAGAAATTGGGAAGGTGGGGTAAATATCCTCAGTCCTGGGATTATCCATCTTGACTTACACTGACTGTACAGACTGAATATCACCTCTGTTGTCTACTCATCTATGTTGCCTGTATGACATGTTCTATTACCCCCAGAGCTTTTTGGCTGCTACAAAGACCATTTAGTAGGAAAATTATCCCCTCTTGGTAATAGTTAAGTGTTCCACCCATCCTTTATTATTTTGAAATTTTTATAATCTATATTGCTATGGGGAAATATTTACTGATACAACCCAGCTCTGTAGCATCATCTCCTGCTCTCACACTTGACCTACAGAGCACAGTCATTTCCGAGATTCTCAGCAATACGATTAAGTTGTCCCAGTAGCCACCATGTTTCTTACTGTTTTGTAAAAAGTATCCTTCATGCTGCCCAGAGACCACAGTCAGATGATTGTTTTTCTAGCCCTGAATGGTACATTCCCTCTACCATGCCAATTTCTCTGAGCTCTTGATCTCATCTTCCACTGTCTACATGGCCTTTCTGCCATGTTGACTTCACCCACATGGACTATTGCTTTCTCCAAGATTTCAAGAACATCTCAACCATGATGGCGTTACTGCTAGGATGTTAAATCTGTATCATGGGAGAGTACTTCCATGTCAATAAGTTTTCCCTTAGGCAACTTTTCTACCTCCCTTGACTCAGCACCTTCAATATACAGTCCTAGCTATCACCTCCTGCTGATACATGTGACTAGGTCCTGTGGCTTCTTCAGGATGTAATTCTTTCTTTGCTGAGTAAGCCTGTAACCTCACTGGCAGGTTTGTGCTATGACTTCACACTTGTTATTGGTCTGGTCAAAGAGGGGACATAGGGATAGGCCCTAATGGGGGTGGGTACTGTCTTGCAGGCAAAGCCCTCTCCTCATTGTCAAACAAGGGGAAGGGTTCTACCCTTCAACAGGAAAGAGTAGGCTGCTTTGGCAAGTGCGGAGACTTTGGAGGGGAGTAGCAATCAAGATGTAAGAGCATCAGCTCAGATATCCCATCTTGCTTCCAAGAACCCTGATCTTGGCAAAGAAGGCTGGCTGGGGTTGAGAATTTAATGTCTGCTGAAGCTCTGCTGCTCTTATTAGCACATCCTGGGCTTGATCCTAGCCTTTCTCTCCGCCCCCTCATCACAGATGAGAAGCACTCTCCATCATGCCAATGAAGCTTCTTAGTTTTTCATTACTTTTGTTCAGTGCAGTGATTGCACCCGAAATTAGATATACACTTCCATATTTCCCATGATTTCTGCTTTCCCAAAATTTGTCAAGCACTAAGCTGATTCTCACTCTGGTCCACTCCTGTCCGTTGGTATGCCTGCCACTTCAGGCAGGGAAAGTTTTAGAAATTTCACTGCCACAGGATGCCTGTGACTATTCATGCTCCATTTGCCACTGGTGATGGGGTTCTCACAGCCAGCCAATCAGGGGTCATCCATGGCCCCACTTGACCCCATTAAGTGACCCACTTTTAGAGTCAGCTTCCTCAAACCACTCCTGTGGCACCCTAGGGTGTACACACTGAGACAGAGATTTATTTGCGTACAGTTATTTATTTGGGAGTGTTCATAGACATAACACCTTAGAAAATAAAGAAGAGGGGGGAACAGGGAAGAAGTGACCTGCAGAGCAGTTCCCACAAGGCTGACCCTTCAGATTTATCCTGACCATTGCTGCTGGCAACTATGGAGAGTGAGTGCTCGGATTTGAATGGAGTGTGGGTAGCGCAGTGCAGCATCTACTAAAAGAATTCCAAATATGGAAATTAACATGATCATATTTTTTTCTTTTCCTTTCTTCCTTCCTTCCTTCCAGAGTCTCAGTGTGTTGCCCTAGGCATCATCCTAGCACACAGCAACCTCAAACTCTTGGACTCAAGCAATCCTCTTTGCCTCAGCCTCCCAAGTAGCTGGGACTACAGGTGCCCACCACAACATGGGGCTAATTTTTCTATTTTTAGTAGAGATGAGGTCTCACTCTCGTTCAGGCTGGTCTTGAACTCCTAAGTTCAAACAATCCACCTGCCTCAGCCTCTCAGAGTGCTAGGTTTATAGCTGTGAGCCACTGCATCCAGCCCACATTCTTTCTTTAAAAAATCATATTGTTAGAAATAAGAAAATAACTGGAAGAGTTCATGACAAGTTTGTAATTCCATACTAATAATGTCACTATATTTATATTTACCTACTTACGTTTGTACATGAAGGACAGCATAATTCTATTATGGAGGAACTCCAAGGCAGATAACAAGAGAAATATAAAAAAATATAGTCTATACATGACATTAATTCCTTCAGGATGTTGCTATGTCAAGTCTCTATAAATTTTACCATGATTTCATTGCTAGTCAATTTCCTATTCACTTAAGCATTTCCACCAGTGTCCCCTTGCAAGTTGAAGCAAATCAGCAAGTGCATTTATACTTAGTAATAGCAGATTAAACAAATTGAGAGTCTTATGTAATTTTCCTGAGCATCAGGATATGGATAAAGTTATAATGGGTAGTAAGGAAAAGTAGACCGAAAGCTAATGAGTCACAGCAGGTAATAGGCCAGGTGAGTTCCTAGTCACAGTTCAGTCTCTAGCCGTGGTGGAGAAGACAAGTGAAAAAAGAAAGGGAAGCAGAATTGCAAAACTCTCTCCTTTTAGCTTTGTAAAGATAATTTACAAATATGCTATTTATAAGAAGTTTAGGAAATGTGGAAATTAAAAAATAAAAAACAGTATCTTATCTTACTACCAAGAAATAATCACTGCTAAGACTTTTAGATTTCTATTATTTCTTTTATGATAACACTTTAAAGAAAAATAGTTATATATTATAAATTTATAACTGGTTTCACTTAATATCGTATCAAAAATTTTGAATTTTTTTTTTTTTTTTTTGAGACAGAGCCTCAAGCTGTCCCCCGGGGTAGAGAGCTGTGGCATCACAGCTCACAGCAATCTTCTACTCCTGGGCTCAAGCGATTCTCCTGCCTCCGCCTCCCAAGCAGCTGGGAGCACAGGTGCCCGCCACAATGCCCGGACATTTTTTGGTTGCAGCTGTCATTGTTGTTTGGCGGCCCCGGCTGGATTCAAACCCGCCAGTTCAGGTGTACGTGGCTGGCGCCTTAGCCTGTTGAGCCACAGGCGCCGAGCCAATTTTGAATTATTTTTGAAAACACTTCACTTGATCTTAGCCAAAAGCCCAAGAAGCAATAATTTCCTGGTAACTCTTATTTAGTTTTGGTGTAGTACTCCATCATATAAATATGTCATATTCCCTCTTCTTAGACATTGAGGCTATTTTTTCAGTCTTTTCTACTGTTATAATTGGTACTAGAAAGAATGTTATTTCACTGAAAATTTTCAGTGTAGCCCTTGTTAGTGAAGAAAGGTTTCTAAAAATGAAGGATTCTGGGTCAAATTAATCAACTTTTTTTTTTTAATTCTCTTGTTTAAACCACCAAATTGTTTCTACAACTGTGGTTCCATTTTTCACTTGCATGAGCAACACATGTGTGTGTTCATCTAACAACGCTCTTTACAAAATGGTGTCTTGTTTTAACTTTACACCAGCATGATAGGAGAAAGTGTGTTTCTGTTGTTGTCTTGCTTGACATTTGAGACTATTATAAATGGTACTCCTAGAGTAGTACCTGAAAGGCAGGTGGTGCCACATAACCCCTCACCCAGTGCTCATTGCTGATGTGCATTCTGCTCCAGCAATCCCAGAGGCATCAAGCCAGCATGTTCCTCTGAGATGGCAGGAGATTGAATCCTAGACTTCCCAGGAGGATGTCGATGCAAAAAGTCCTCACTTCCAGGAGCTATACTGATATAGGATAAACTGTATCCCCCACTCTGCAGATTTATCCATTGAAACTCTGACCCCAGGACCTCAGAATGTGACTTAATTTAAGGATAGTAGAGTCTTTGCAGAGGTAGTTGAGTTAAAGTGAGTTCATCAGGGTGGACTCTAATTCAATATGATAATAATCCTTATAAAATGGGGAAATTTGGATACCAAGAGAGAAGATGTAAAGAAACAGAGGGGGAAAATGGCTGTCTATAAGTTAAGGAGAGAGGCCTGGAACAGATGCTTTCTTAACAGTCTCAGAAAGAACCAACCGTCTCAGCCTTCCAGCCTCCAGAACTGTGAGACAATAAATCTGTGTGGTTTGGGCCACCCAGCCTGTGGTCCTGGGTTATAGCAGCCCTAGAAAACTACTACCTGTACATTTCAGAATCTGGTGAGTCCCATCATCTTTCTCTCCATCTGCACAGTCATGTCCTGGAAGGGTGAAGAGCGCGTTGAGAGAGCCTGCCTCAGCACTCAGGGCCCACGAGCTATGCTGTGTCCTACAACCATCCTCCTGAGGATGCAGTGGAGTTCCACATGCAGGGAGCCCACCTAGAGAGAAGGGAAACTCAGAGAAAAATGATCGGCCAGTGAAATGCAAATTATAACCACATGGACGTGGCATCTTACACCAGTCAGTATGACTATTATTAAAAAGTCAAAAAACCACTGATGCTGGCGAGGATGCAGAGAAAAGAGAACTCTGATACAGTGTTGGTGGGAATGTCAATTAATACAGCTGCTATGGAAAACAGCGTGGAGATTTCTCCAGTGCAGGGCATGGATGGGCTGCTCCTTTGGACTCTATGTTTGGGGACTTGGGTTAATCTAGAAATTTCCCCAAATTTTTCCACTAGAATGCTCAGTCCTAGATCTTGGGGACTAGTATAAGAGTTACACTTTGTCTGTATTCTGCAGCATTTTAATGGTGAGGAGGGAGAAGTTTATGCCAGGATGGTTTCTCAGAAGCCATTTTAAATTAATGCCTTGGATTAAGTCTTGAAACAGAAAAGCTTTTTAACATAAACCACACAGTCACTTTTCCTCTTTTATTTTGCAATGTTTAAGAGAGGATTTGAAAACCCTCCTCCCCATTCCTTCATAGGTCTCTATTTAGAAAGTATTGTGAATGGCTAAAAATA
>CAUYRH010058234.1:0-47210 GCA_963574655.1 Perodicticus potto
ATTCATTTTTGCATTAGAAATATGAAATCAGGCTCGGCGCCTGTGGCCCAACAGGCTAAGGCTCCAACTACGTACACCTGAGCTGGCAGGTTAGAATCCAGCCCAGGCCTGCCAAACAACAATGACGGCTGCAACCAAAAACTGGTCGGGCATTGTGGCGGGTGCCTGTAGTCCTAGCTACTTGGAAGGTGGAGGCAGGAGACTCGCTTGAGCCCAGGAATTGGAGGTTGCTGTGAGCTGTGATGCCACAGCACTCTATCCAGGGTGACAGCTTGAGGCTGTGTCTCAAAAAAAAAAAAATAAAATAAAAATAAAAATAATAAAATGCATCTATGCTATTACCGTCAGTATAAAACCCTTTGGTGACTTCCTTTTATACTCAAAAAAATCCAAAATCCTTACTGTGTCCCAAAGGCATTACATTATCTGTCCTTACTCACATTTCCCATCAGGGATGCTCCCAGGGTCTTTGCCCTTGGTGTTCCCTCCATCCAGAATGCCCTTCCTTCATCCACTCGTCCGTACGGTTTGCTCTCTCCCTTCTGCCAGTCTGTTAGTGTCAACTTGTCAGAGAAGACGTCACTGACTGTCCTGCGGAAAGTAGCATCTTCCTTCGTTTTATTTCTCTTTGTATTTTTGTTGCCTTCATCTCCGAATAGAATGTAAAACCTAGGAGGGAAGAGACGTTGTCTCATTTGTTCTCTTTTGAATATCTAGAGTCTGAAGTGTTTGGCATAAGCACTGAGTAGGCACCCAGTAAATATTTAGGAAATGGACGAATAAAGCGTCATTAACATTCTAGGGACTCCATTTGCTTTAGAGCAGCATCTTTTTATTGGCGTAGGCAAAAGGAGTATGGCCACCGTCAATCCCTTACATTTAGTTAGTTCCCAGCTGGTTGCTACATCCAGCTTTTAGCAGCTAATCTCTGCCAGAGCAGAAGCCAAATCCTTGTGATTATGAAAACATGTCATGTACGAAGAAAGCCCTTGACTTGCTTCTGCTCAGACACACCAGAGTAACATAAAGCTTCCGGACTCATTCCAGAGTCTACTTAGTGGAGGCTGAAGTCTGCTGTCTGCTCTCTGCATTGAAATTAGATCCAGTATTTCTGGAGCTGGGCTCAGCTGGTCATACAGGTTAGAAGTGTCAATGCTTAGGTGAATTTCCTATTATTCAGAATACTGGCATTTATTTCTTCATTTGGATAAGTCATTTTCTCCATGATAATACATCCAGACTAGATAAATTAGGAAACATGTGAAAACAATTATAGAGAAAAGAAGAAAAATTGAATTCAACTCTTCAGAAAGAACGAATGTTAACATTTTGATGTATCTCCTAGTTTTGTTTTAGAGAGAGAGAGTGTACGGAGTTAGGGTAAGCCAACAATATTTAGTGGACACTTTTTATATTCCAAAGTCCTATGTTCCTGTGCCAAATAAGTTTCATAAAAAAACTGAGGGAATTGGATTTGATTTTTCGTCCTCACGTTGAGTTACTTCTCAGGAGGCATTTGTGTTACTTGAAATTGTCGACATTCTATCTGCATTACCATTACCCTGTGCTTGAATGTACATTTGTCCTCTGTCACACCCGTCTAGCCTCTTTCTCTCTTGTTTAATATTTAAGAAAGAATGCTCGTGGCAGACTTGTCTATTTTCTTCCCAACTTGTCACTTATTTCTGCTCAGACAAGCCAGAAAAAAACACTGGAAAACAGAATTTAATCAGTGGAAACAAGCATTAAAAATGTGTGAGAGTTTCCTGACATGAGGAAGAATGAAGAAGCGCTGTGGTGTCGGGTCTGGTGGACTCGGGGAAGAATTGAATGCTAAGGTTGCTTTGCAAAAGTACCTAAATCTGGGCATCAAGTGGCAGGTCTGCGATAGGGCTGCAGTTCAAGATCCAAGGCCTTACCTATCAAGGGAGACGCTGAAAGTCCTAGCCAAAGAAAATGCAATAATAGGCATATGAGAGGAGGGGATGTGGGAACTATTTATAAGGGTGGTCCGACTAGTTTTACCAAATCGATCTTTTCCCTTGGATTTATCTAATTAATACACAATCATTATAGGAGCAGCAGAAAGTAAAGATAAGTAACTGCTACACTAAAAGATATCTGTTGGTGCTTGTCTTGTGGAATTGATAGGATGTAGGATGGAGATTTGGGGGAGAGAGGGAATTGAGATTACCGTCAGTATTAAAAAAAAAGATAAAAGAGATGGGTAGGGAAGCAATATTAATGCAATATAAAATGTTTAAGAAAAAATACAATCTGCCCCTGCCCATTATTGTTACTTAACTTGTTATATATTACTTTTGTGACTGGAAAACAACTCCAGTATTTAAAAGTATACTTAAATTCTTAAATTGGCACGAACAAGCTGGAAATAGAAAATTGAAAGGGCTAGGATTTCAATGTGGCTTATTTATCATAATCCTAAATGGCTGAAGTCTCAGCAGAATGTGCTGTTACCTAAAGGCTCCCCTTTTGAGATACTAAAGTCGTGGCCTCAGAGGAAAGCACTGAGCTCTCGGGGCACCAACTAAGGGACACCACTTTGCTACTGCCCTTGCTTTCCTAATGCACAGTGCACAGCATGTGAGTTCTTACTTAGCAGTGAAGTTCTGATCATCACTGTGAAATGCTGTTTTCCAGATGTTTGAGTTATTACGAGAGGTGTCAGTGCAGCAGGCAAGCCTTCCATTTTGGGCATTATGCCTTTAGCAGGGGTTGGCAGCCTACTGATTCTGGTCTGATTAATGGCTTCAAAAAGGAGCAAAGCACGTCCAGGAGAGGGCAAAGAGACGGCAAAAGAATCTGTGGTCTAGGCCAACTCCTACCTTTGTTTTTATTCTCTAGGCTGCCCGCAGGGTGCAGAGGGTGACGGCTGAAATGAGGGACCTGGGGAAGAGTTAGTTACCAACTGCTTGCTCGGTTGGTACACAATGAGACTTGTTTGTCTTGTATCTGAAAGGAATATTTACTATTTTAAGTAGTGTTATGTACATGATCTTAGGTGAGTCCTCCAAGATGTGAGTCCTGGGTAACAGGCTGGGTGCAGATAGAGGCTATGAGGTAATCTCTTTCTCTTTTCTCACGGGCATCAAACTGGCTAAGACAAATGTTCTGTTTCTTAAATGAGTGTGTTTGTTTCCCCTCCCCCATACACTTAGGCTAGGAGGACACAAGTATTGTTCTTTGGAAAATGCACATGCAAATCCAACTCCCTAAAGTGCTTTTCAGAAAGCAAATGGAACAGGAAGTTTAGGAGGAGAGATGGGATTCGTTTTCTCTCTCCCTCTTCTTTCTTCCCTTCCTTTCTTCCTGTTTGATTTGTGTTAAGCCCTCCTTGGCGTGAAGCACACATAATGGTTAGAATTACAAAATTAATTGTTAAAAAGAGCCAATTATAGTTTCATGTTGCTAAGAAGATTTCTGCCTAGAGAATAAAGCATCTGTTTGTGATTTTTTTCCACACCAATTAACAGTTCTGTCCAGTAGGTGGACTCCTTCATGTACACATAGAGGCTTTCTTTTTCTTTTAATCAAGTGTTCCTTAAATCTGTGAAAAGGCATTTTCTCATCTTGAACTTCTGGTTTCACCAATTTACTATCTGAAAGGCTGAAAATCGATTCCGGGATCCTGCCTTCTCTTGTTTGAAGACTGATTTCATCTTCAGTTACTTTTTTCTTTTGTTTTCATTTTAGCATGTATCATGATATTTTTATTTTTAATAAGAGCTCTTTTGTAGAAATAGTTGCTTTTCTTTGGTCTGACTTTACCACTTGCATCACATTTTTTAAAACAAACTGCATTTCTGAGCTTATATTCATCACAGGGTATAAATGTGTGAATAATTATATGTAGACTCTAAGAACTAATAATTATACTTGTAGAATGGAAATTGGGCAATGTGTACAAAAATACAGCTAGAATGGGTTCTAGTATTTGATAGTACAGTAGAAAAATTATAGTTAACATAATTATGTATTTCAAAATATTAGAAGTATTATAATGTTCCCAACGAAAAGGAAAGATTTTGAAGTGATAGCTATCCCAATTGCACAGATTTAATCATTACACATTGTACACATGTATCAAAATATCACATGTACTCTAAAAAATGTGCATTTGTGATATCAATTAAAAAATCAAAAATCAATTTTTAAGACTTTTATTTTTAAGACTTTTTTATTGTTCTTGAATGTATTTTTGTGTCATTTTGTTTTGGCTGATATCCATTGTGGTGTTTCTTTAACTTTTTTTTTTGTTTTTTACAGAGGAGTCTGTATAAATTATTTTAAAACTGATCCCTGTAAATTCCACTAGGTTCATCTGCAGTCAAGTGGCTTTGGGACTTCCTTGGCCTGCCTTTATGGCCATTGGAGCAAGTGCACATTAACATTACAGGTTATCTGTCTTCTTTTCTCCCTAAATACTTCCCACCTTTTTTCTTGGAAAATACATATTATCTCACCATTTGCTAGTAGACCCAAAGATGTGTTCACATAGTGAAATTTTTAATATTGATTCAACACATTTCTTCCAATATGAAAAATAAAGTCTTTGACCTAGAAACTCAGTTTAGGAAAGCCTCATTTAGGTAACCTTTGTCCCCTGTTTCTCTGTGACTGGGCCAGTCATGATAGCAGGTGTCTCCAAACACAACTTTTGTAACATTTCATTGCCTTCTTATGTATTTTTCCACCTCCAGTGGAAGAATTATATGCTGGGATAAATGAAAAATTAAAAGCAACCCGTTTTTTATATAATCGAGCCTGCTTTTGATGTTTTAGTCTATGTTTTAAAATTATTGAAGGGAAAGGATAGCTCTTATTCATTTTTATGTTTATTCTAGTATCTGAAATGAAACATAAAGGGACACTGTCCTGCCAATAATCATTGGTCAGCAGATATTTATACAATGGGGTATGTCTATTCATCTGGCAATCAAAAAACAGGCGCTGCACATATAAAAACATATAGAAACACTTTACAAATACACATATCCTGAGCCAAAGATAGGTATATGTATGTCATCAGAATTTTTCAATGTTTACCTATTTTCCTTTACTGTTACATGTATGGTTTTATATGTGCACTATTTCCCCTGCAGAGGTAGAGCCACATTTAAAAAAAAATTATATTTCTAATACCTAATACATAGCTTTATACACAGTAGCGTTAATTATATGTGTGTTTGTACGTTTTATTTTCCCTATTGAATTAGTGTTCAATTTACATTTTTTTCCAGCAGTACCTTATTTAATATAGTTTTCTACTGAAAACAAATATTATGAAGGAATGAGAAATGTCCCTAAGTTAAATTATTGGATAAAATAATTATAATAATATAAACACTGATACAAGTGGTAATATATTCTAAATCATTACACTAAGTAAAATATGTGCAATTTTTGTTGTTGTTGTTGTTTTCTGCAGTTTTTGGCTGGGGCTGGGTTTGAACCCATCACCTCCGGTATATGGGGCCAGTGCCCTACTCCTTTGAGCCACAGACGTCACCCATGTGGAGTGTGTTTTTATCTTTACAATTTAGTATATAGGCACTTCTGTCTTAACATGATACATATTTTCTGAAAAATTACAAACTAGTTCATGGAAAAAAGAGGTTTGGAGTAGACCATTTAAAATTAAAGCGTTAACAAAAATATAATCCTAATATTAATGCTAGCATCGTCAAAAAAGATAATGTTTAAACCTAAAGCTCAATAAATTTAACACTTCATTAGAAAATAAAGATGAAAGTAACTCAATGGAAGGAGATGTGCAGGAGAGTTGAGGCTAAGTCAGGGAGACAAGGGCAAAATTCATAAAGATTAAGGCAAACCACTCAAAAAACACTTTCAAGACAGAACAACCACAAAACTAAAACGGGATGAATGGTCAACGTGTATATAACAGCGTCCCTCCCTGCCTCGCTGACTTTGTCTGCTGGTATGTGGTAGCACAAAGCATTAATGTGCTGGGGAAAAAACATGGTTGAACTAATCTGATTTCTGTCTTATACTAAGTCTTATAGTGCTCCACTATTTATTGATCATACAAGCACTAATTTGTGATATAGAACAAGACGAACAGAGTATAGTCCATTACTTCAAAAATTAAAATAACATGGATTGGAACTTTCTATTAAGCAGAATAATTAAGGACAGAAAATTTAAAAATACACAATTTTCAGAGCAGGCAGATTATAATTTTGACTCATTAATCTTTTTATTAGATTTCTGACCTTGGGCTAGTTACTGAGCTTCTTGAAGCCTTCAGTTTCTCAATTTCTAAAAGGGGAATAGTAATACTTACAAAAAATTGAAGACAGGGTATTATATAATTTATCCAGTAATTTGTTATGAAAAATGAAATCTCAAATCCAGCTCTTCTTATTTCTACTATGTAATACTGAAATTGTCATTCTGTACTTTAGGTATTTATAAAGAAAGGACAGGAATTAACACTGGTTCTAATACTTTGCTTCCAGGATGTAAAACCATAAAATTATTTTTGTTGCTACTTCATAGTAGCAATGACAATTATTTTATGGTTCGGAATTACCACAACATGAGGAACTGTATTAAAGGGTCGCAGCATTAGGAAGATTGAGAACCACTGATACAGAGAGAAGGGAAAAGATAATTCTATAAATCTCATTCTGAAAACAGATTACTTAAATTTTAAGGCCCTGATAAAAATTTAAAATTAATATTTTGATAATATTAATGACATTATAATTTACAAATATTATATAATAAAATGTCACATAAGATATTATATAATAAGTGAATGTTTGATACTATTATGAGTGGATAGTATTAAGAATTTTTGAGAAAATTTTAGTGAAAAAACGAATACAGAAAGATAGGTGATTCTGAAAAAGCTGAATTAGAGAGGTTGTTATTTAATGTAAATTAAGTCATATGACCAAGACCCATACCAAAACGCCAAATATACAAAGCATGAGGTAAATAAATATTTGAAACTGTCGAAGAATTTGGAAGCAATTGATAATGTCCTCCATATGGTTTTCTCCTAGGATTAAAAACTTTGATCCATATATGATGTCAATTTACATTCAGGATTGGTACTAGCCTTCCCTGGGATTCAGTCTTATCTACAAAATTAGCTTTGATTCTGTTTTATCAGATGTTTATGAGGGAGATTTTATTTCTCATTGCTTATCAAAATAAGGGGAAATTGACCTTAGTTTATTTTATATAATATTATAGACTTCAAATTGTCACTTAAGTGAAGCTTATTCATTAAATGTACATGAGAGATTAAGTCTCTTTCCCATTGAAAAATTCATCATAAGTAATAAAGGAATAGGACAGGTATGATAATAGTGTGCAGGTAGAACAAGGGTTAAGAGCTATGGCAGTAGTACTTATTGTAAAGAAAATGACAAGAGTCTACTATTTGATTCTTACCCTACCCTGCAGATCACTATTTCAAATGACATTCAAATTATTGCTGTCTTTTAGGCTCTTAATATCTTTTGGGCCTTTGAAATCTATATGCTACACTGGAAAAACCTCAGCGTAGAACATGCCCTATTTAAACTGTCCTGTAAAAGCAGAGGCAGCAGCAGCCCCAAGCGCTCTATCCTTGTCAGGACTCCTCTTGAGATATTAATGTAAAAATTTACCCGAACCAAAAGTTGAATTAGAGACCAGGTTCAGCTGGACCCATTAAAATGGTTTATGGTTCAGGATAATTTATCAGATGTATATATCTATTTTCAAAATTTACAGTGTCATATAGAACATACACAAGGGGAATTGAGGAAGGAGCTTGATCTCTGTCATCCCTTGGTCTCCTTTGTCTTTGAAATATGGCGGGTGGTGAAGAAAAAGCCAAACAAACTGGGAATCCATTCTTTCTTTTAGGGAGATTTGGGCTAAGATCTCAGTTCTCATGTAGGTGAAATTTTATAACCGTAGAGTTAAGAAAGAAGAGAACTTTAGTTATCAAAACAATATTTTTGCTGTCCTGGGTTATATACATGTAAAATAATAAAACTTTAAGTCAAATTTTTCTTTATAGTCTTCAGTCAGTTGTACTAGCCATTTCTTCAGAACATTTGTTTCTTGGTCAGTAATGCCCATGATCCTGGAAGGAGAACAGGTATTGTATACGCAGTAAGTGTTAAATATATAGGAAGAAATAATAATTATTGATATGATTTACGTGGTGTGTGTGTATGTCTGTTATACAAAACTATATTCCCTAGATCTATCTACTGTAAGGTCTGGAAGCTGTGGTACTTCAAAAGCAATCATCTCACCTAACTCCGGGACCTTAGCTTCTCCTATTCTCCACTAAAAGGCATCAGGCTATTTGGAGAAATGACTGATTCTAGCCCTAAGATAAAGAAAGTAAAAGATAAGCCACCATATCTGGTATGTTTGCAGCATCAAAGAAAGCACAATGGGTGATAAAAAATTGCCTAGGGAATATTTGTGTTTTCAATTAGTTTATATTCTACTTGAACTAGCAATAGTTTCATAGAAACAATGCAGAGTAAACATAATCCTCCCTGAAGCACATCATCACAAGATAAATATAGTCTAAATTTAGAGAAAAACATGACTAGTGAGCTGGACTAGTTGAAAATTTGTTGTAGAATTGATGACACCTTGGTTGGCCTTAGAGGACAGGTGGTATTTGGACAGCAGATGAGGTGGGGAAGAGAAACAAGAGAACATTAGGAAAATTACTGAGGTGGAAAAGCATAGGGTATGGGGAATTAAAAGGAATTTATTCTGATGGGAGAAAAATTAAGTTGAGAAATCATAGGATGTTAGATTAATAGCTAAAATGGGATGCTATTTTTCAGGCCTTGGAAACCTGTCAGTGCGAGAAATGTGGACTTTTCCCCATAGTCACGAGAACCACAAGCAGGACCTTGACCAAGATGATGTCATGATGAAAGTGGTGTTTTAGAAATTTAATCTGGAGGATGTTCATAGTGGAATCAGGTGGCAAAAACTATCATTTAGGCAGTAAAAATGAACTAGAATTGAGCTATGATGCCAAAGATTGAAAAGATGGAAGAATTCGGAGCTGTTCACAAGGAGTCTGAGAACATTGTAAGATGAACAATAGTAAAAAGCTAAAACTGACTCTAGAAGGTATTGGGAAAAATGGCTGGTCAGTGTCATCTTTGTTTGGAAAAAAAATATTAAAATCTAATATTTTGTACTTCACCATATCACTGAATTTAAAAAGCCTTTCTTTACTTTCTTTGTTTAGTAATTATTTTGTTTCATGTCATCCCCCCAAAGTCTCCAAAATTGCCATTAAAAAAGAAAAACAGAAAAATTTAAAAGAGTTGGCAATGAGGGGTTAGAAACATACTTGCATCGAAGGTGTCTTTACATGCAGTGCAGCAGTCACCCATAGGTGACTGTGTATGTGCTCTAGTAAAGGTCTGCAGCCTTATGGCTCAACTGTAGTCCTGGAGGCAAAGGAGAAGTGGGAAGTGTTTTTAACAAGTGGTAGAGGCAGGCATGAGCCTGTATTTTCCAGAGAATATCTAGGAAACTGGCCTGGTTATAGCAGATAACCAGGTAGGGAGCACATTCATTAAATGGTACCACGTCTATGTACAAACTCAACAAAAGGGCACACTTGTACATGTTAACCTGACAAAGATACACAAAAATACCAGTATTGAGAGAGATTTCTAGAAAACATCTGCCAGGTTTGCAAGTATTTGGCTTAGTATGCAATTGGCCTGGCATTTTTAACGTGTTATTTCTAGCCTACATAGATAAACAATTCTGTGTGCTTTCAGAATGCATCAGGGACTATATAAAGCCCATATATCAAAACATAAACTTGATTTTGAAATATGATTAATGTAGCTGAGAATACATTTTACACTTGGAGCAAAAAAACACACAAGAGAATCAATATGATGGGCCATATGTTCTTTGGTAGTTACAGAAATGGAATACCCAATGAAGACCAAATAACTTTCAGCTTGTTTGTTTTCAGTTTTGCACATTAGATGCTACAGCTGAAAGAGTGTATCCCCAGTGAAGATTACAGGGGCGAAATTCTACTTACCACCTTATTCCTTTGGGAGGCTCTTATATCTTTACTGCAACTAAAAACACTTCAGCTTTGCCTGAAGCATATTTTCTGGATCTTAAAAATAACCCTGGGTTTAAGCAAATTCTCACTTTATTCCCCCTTTTCGCCACATTGCTTTTATTTAAATAAAACATAGAAGTAAATGTTGTATTTTGGTCTTAGGTTGTAAATTATGCATTTAATTTAATCTCCATAGAAATTGGAGTTGATGTTAATTAATGCTTTCAAAAACAAAAAAACAAAAACAAAATAGATGGGTAAGCCAGAGTTCCCAGACGAAGGGAAGTCATGCTTCCATTTGACTTGAAACACAAAGTGAATTATAATCTGCAAGTAAATGTAATTTTTTCCCCTGGGGTCCATGATTTTTTTTTTTTTTTTTGGACAGAGTCTTGGTAGGGAGTGCTGTGGTGTCAGCCTGGCTCACAGCAACCTCAAACTCTTGGGTTCAGGCAATTCCCCTGCTTCCGACCTTTCCTAGTAGGTGGGGCTCCAGGCACTCATCACAATGCTTGGCTAGTTTTGAACTTGCTTTTGCTCAGGCTGTTCTTGCAATCCTGAGCTCAGGCAATCCACCTGCCTTGGCCTCCCAGAGTGCTAGGATCATGGGGGTAAGCCACTGCTCTCTGCCAAGGGTCCGTGATATTTTAATCCATTTAATTAGAGATCAATTTCAGTATCTCAGCAATTTGACAAACAGAATGGGATTGTGGTGAAATAACCATAAAAATGATAATATCTTAACTAAAATAATAATAGCAAAATTTATTAAGCTTCTTCCACATTCTAAGAGCTTCCTATTTTGTTTATTTATTTTTTTGAGACAGTGTCTCCCTATGTCACCCTCGGTAGAGTGCTGTGGTGTCACAGCTCACAGCAACCTCAAACTCTTGGGCTTAAGCGATTCTCTTGCCTCAGCCTCCCAAGTAGCTGGAACTACAGGCACCCACCACAACACCCAGCTATTTTTTTGTTACAGTTGTCATTGTTGTTTAGCTGGCTCAAGCTGGGTTGGAACTTGCAGCCTCGGTGTATGTGGCTGGTGCCGTAACCGCTGTGCTACGGGGACCAAGCCTCCTATTTTGTTTAAAACCTCCTTAATTAAAACCAAAACAATGTAAGGAGCATCATTTATCCCCATTTTATAGGTGAGGGGATTTTTCACAAAATGAATCAGTAAATTGCCCAAAGGTGCACAGCTAGGCAGTGGCGATGTAATAAACTCTGACTCTTGACATTCTGACCTCTGAGCTCATTTCCTTAACCTTATTCTACGGAATTGCTCTATTGACATAATCCGTGAAGAACTGCTGCCTTAAGATAGAAGTAAGCAACAAGGGTATGTGTTGGTGCAAGTCAGATAGAAGAATAGAGGGTGAAAAAATGTCATTAAACACATTAATATGACAGTAATACCAAGCACACCTCTTAGGTTATCATATCCAATTAAAGGTCTGTCAATTCTTCTGCTTCCCAGCCCCATTTTCCTTGATGAGAAAATGAGAGCTCTATCTCCACGATCACAGGTCTTGTAAATGTCAGATTTAGAATTTGAATAAAGCTCTCTGAGTCCTTAAAAATATGTGCTCTCCCCCCCACACAAGATAACATATTTTATTTATTTTTCAGATTAATATAAGGGCACAGATGATTAGTTACATTGTTGAGTTTTTTAGAAGTCCAAGTTGTAGTTGAGCCCTTCACCCAGGAGCTGTGCCATCTACCCTTACATTGTGCCTGTTAGCTGAGAGCTCACCAATCACCCTCATTCTCTCCTCTCCCTTTTCTTACTCCTTCCTCTTCCCACTTGCATTGAGTTTTACTCTTGGGAGGGTGTGCAGTTTTTCATCTACTGGTTTCACATTAGTATTGAGTACACTGGATACTTCCTTTTCCTTTTTTATGATACTTTACTAAAGAGAACATTCTTCGGCTTCATCCAGGTTAATAGAAAAATGCAAAGTCTCCATCTTTTTATGGGTGAACACTATTCCACAGTATACATATACCATAGTTTATTTACCCATTCATGGGTTGATGGGCACTTGGGTTGATTCCACATCTTGGCATTGGTGAATTGAGCTGTGATAAACTTTCTAGTGAAAATATCCTTATGTTTAAATGGTTTTGTTTTCTTTTAGGTAGATACCTAGCAAAGGAATTGTAGGATCAAATTCTTTTTGACAGAAACCCAGGAGGCAAAAAACCAGCAGTAGAGGGAGCAATGGAGTCAAAATAGAAGAAATGTTTGCAGGAGGCTGTCCTGGTGGCTGAGGCAGGAAAGAGAAAGGGGGAAGCTTGGTAGGCCTGGGATCTGGATGTTAAGTTGGAAAAGACCTCTGTGCAGAGGGACACTACATTTCTAGTGAGACACAGACACTTTCTGCCATCTCACCCTGTTTATGGAGCCCAGGGACGAGAGCTTATTCACCGAATGATACATTCTTCCTCACACTCATCCATGTACATTAAGGATAACATGGTATCCCTAGAAAAGTGGCTTTTCCACCTTAAGTCAGCAGACCTAAGTGTAAGGTTCTGTTCTGCCATTGGGTGAATAATCAGAGGAAAATCGTACATCATTTTTGAGCAGTAAGCAGCATTAATTTCACAAGTTTGTAATAAGGAATGTGCTGATGCTTTTAAAATGGTTTGTAAAAATGATCAGTCCTACAGGTTATTCTGTTATGATTACTTACCTTGATTTTGAGAGTTTTGCATCAATTGCTGGAGGACAGGGCTGTGATTGTGAATCTTAACAACTCTTAGGACCCAGACAAATGCTCATACATGTACACACACACACACACACACCACTCAGAATCTTCAGCAGAGGTAAACAGAGCTGTGTCTCCTATTCTCAGAAAAATCTTCAGTGAGCTTCTGGCGTGGGCCAGCCTACACCGAACCAAATAATAGGGTCAGGTTAAATTTTCAGATGCGGCATTTTAAAGCTCTGTAATTTTCTCTATATCTTTCTTTTTTCTTTCCTCTATTGTTTAAAATATATTAAATATATAATTAATCTTTCCATAATAAGAAATGGCCTAAGTATCTTAAAATATATTTGATGCTGCAGTACTCTACTTTGTTGGATTATGGGGGTTGGAGTGGGGTTGGGATGTCAACAAGTGACGTTTTTGTTTCCCAAATGCAATCTGTAGTTGCTTTCCTTCACACCTTTGTAGACGCCATTTCTTCTGTTTGGATATTTCTATAATTGTATCCCACCTTGTCCCCAACATGGCTAATTCTTCCCTTCCCTTCAGGTCCCCATGTACAGGTTGGTGGCCTTGGGAAGCCCTCCATCTGGGAGAAACCCCCGCACCCCAATCTCTTTTTCTCAAATCATATTTTACAACTTTAGGACTGAAATATTTTAATTTCCTAATAAGGTTTCTGTATCTTTCACAAGACTTTATGTCCTCATGAGCAAGTCTTTCTGGTTTGCTCTCCACTGTAATCTTTACTAAGAAGTTGGAAACTGGAAACTATGTAGAATTTTTTGGTTTTTTCGCTGATAAGTCATTTTTAAAGATGAACCAGACTTTAAGAATTAGGATACTATGTTTAAAAAAAGAAACAACTTTCCAGTTTCTTTTGAGGAAAATAAATATCAGAAGTTCTAACAACAACGGACTGTCTCTCAAGGCTACTTCTAAGATAAGTAAACTTACTAGTATTTTATATTATTTCTGATTTTCCAACTAAGGCAGGGATATTTTAATGGAGAATGTACAATTTTGATTTTTAAAGGCATCAGGTTATTATTTCTGTAGATTTGAACGTAAACAAATTATTTACGAGTGTAGAAGAGTTTCTTCACAGTGATCAAGGCAGCTTTTTAACTCCTTTATAGGGTAGCAGAAAATAGTGAGGAGTCAGAGGAATACATGTGTAGGAAGATTACATAATTTGCAGGTGAAATTGAGCAATGTGATTATATGTACAGTTTAGAAAGGACACTAACTTTTGATTGACAAATGGCATAACTGTATTTTGGGGTTGCTTTTGGATGTCTGAAATAGGAGGATAGTTGCATTAGATAATTTGGTTTATGTGACTTTGTCAACATGATCTTCATCTTTTTTAACTGTTGCCATAAATTAAAAAATAACTATCTTAGGAAAATAATAAAGACAATAAAGGATGTGCTATCTATTGGTTGACACTGGAAATTAAAATGAATAGGAAAAAGCAATGTATTTAAGTGTATTCACTTTTAACAATTTGTATTGTGGTGAATATTAACTTTAATATCATTAAAGTATTTTTTTCTAGTCAAGCATGGTTGTGGGGAATATTATTAACGTATTTCATATAGCTCACTTGCCTGCGCTTCCCAATATGAAATGCCTGCTGTCACCAGACCAGTTTCCAGGCTGTTCTCTAAAAACATGATGCTTTTTCCTTCCTCCTGATCTTTATATCTCTTCTCACTGAAAACCACTTCATATCCCCCCTTTGGTTGGCCAGATATCACCCATCCTCCCTTTTATTTCATCCATTGTCTTCCTACACATGAAGAAGTATGCTGACATTGTAATTGAACAAACCTGGTTTTGAAATCAGATCTTCTGCCTACTGGTTACCTGACCGTGGAGGCATTTAACTTCGTTGGCACTTGGTTTCCCCATAAAAAAGTTGAGATAGTAATTTGCTTGTGTTTTTGTGAGAAAAAAATTATATCATTTAAAACATTTGAAACATTGTAAAGAACCAAAAAATGTTTGCTACAGCAGTTAATAAATGAGAGATTGTAAACTCTTAGCCCACAGAACATAAAAGCCTCGGAGACAGCTATTTGACTTATGTGATGTACTGAAATGTTTGAATTAGTTTTCAACGTTAAGAAAGCTTAATACATAGATTACATAAACGTCTAGATTCTTGTTTCTGTTTAGAAAATTAGAAGAGGTGAGTGCCCAGTCCTGTATTTCTGAACGGCAGCAGTCCGCTGGCACCGAGCGGGCTGCTTTTCTAAGAAAGCACTCTTCAGTTTGGCTTATTTCCTGCTCTGCTCACTGCAGTTTTATTTGATTATCTTAGACCTGATAATTACTTCATTTACAATCCCTGAATTGTGCCATTTATTTATTTATTTATTTATTGAGACTGAGTCTCACTCTGTTGCCCTGGGTAGAGTGCCGTGGTGTCATTGTAGCTCACAGCAACCTCAGACTCCTAAATAGCTGAGACTATAGGCACCCACCACGACCAGCTAGTTAACTTTTCTATTTTTAGTAGAGGTGGGGGGGTCTTTTGCTCAGCTTGGTCTCTAATTCCTGAGCTTGAGCAATCTACCTACTCGACCTCCCAGAGTAGTAGAATTAGAGGTGTGAGCCATCGTTCCCAGCCATTTATTTTTGGTTTTGAACACATTCTATATTCCATCACTGTGTGTATTTATCTTATTCCATGACATTTAAAATACCATTTTTTATACTTAATGTACCTTATTTATCTTATTCTATGGTATGTATAGGGCTCCTAAAGGCCAAATATAAGATTTTTTTTTTTTTTTTTTTGCAGTTATTGGCCGGGGCCCGGTTTGAACCTGCCACCTCTGTTATATGGGGCTGGTGAATGAAATTCTTCAAAATCTCTACCAGCTTCTAATAGTAAAACAATAGATAGTAATAGACCCTCTAAGGAATGTTTTGGTCCTAAACTATTAATTTCTAATAGTTAAAGCACTTAGTTAGTTAATAAATACTAGTTAAGTTAGATAATGAGGTGAACAGGTTTAACTATTTCAGTAATACACATTTCAGACTATGAAGGGGAGAAATGCAGAGAAGAAAAGGGGCAGGGGAAGCTTGTCTGTTCCTTTTTCTCTTTCCAGCCCAGAATGAGTTTTTCAGGGCTCTTTTCTGTTCACTAGTGCCCTGAATCTTTAGTACTGCAAACGTTGTGAAGGCTTTTTGTTTGGATCACTTTTTACTCGGGTAGCTCTCCCTTTGGGGAATTCTGTTCGCTTTTTGTTTAATTTAGCTGTTACATAAATATGTTGCAATGCTCTACTATTTCAGTTCCTACTGTGAAAATATTTAGTAAGCAGCAGTATTCAAACACTTTTCTTCCCTCCTGCTCTATAGATCATACAAATTTGAAAGCAGCAAGGGAGTGTAACGTTTATCTGGTGCAACTCCTCATGACCCCACTGAGGCCTAGGAAAGAACATGGTTTGCCTGCAGTTCACCTGGAGATAGAGGACCTTCAATTAGCACCCAGCAGTCATGACTCCAGTCCAAGCTGATGGTTAAATTTTGAATAGAAATTCAGCTTTTTATGATATCCCTAAGACAAATAAAATCCATTCCCCTGAAATAGTCATTTTCTCAGTTCCACAGTTTGAATCTACTAGTATTATTTTACTATGTGGTATAAATCTATTCTCACAAGAGCTGTCTGGGGTTAAGTGTTGCTGTTACCCACATTTTACGGTAGGGAACGCTGAGGTTTAGCAAGGCTAAGGAGCTTGTTAAGAGTCATGCAACTAGTGTGTGGCGCAGGAGAGATTGGAACTCTTATCTCTAGGTTCTTACTTTGTGCCCTTGACCAGTAGGCCAGCTGGTTTGTGCTTATTCACTTTGTTCCATGCATGTGTAAGAACTGGTATAATATTGACACAGTTTTCAGTTTTACTATCTGTGATTTCTTGAAGTTTAACTTTCAAAGTTATAAGTTTCTACCTTAATTACACAGTTCTATGAAACTCATCTCTTTTATTCTAACTATAGTAGAAACTCAGTAAGTTGACCACCCAAAGGTCTGTAATAAACTGGTCAACATATGGAGGTGGACAACATAAGGAAGTGGGCCTATTGTACTCAAATGTCCATGTGAACTTGTGGTGAATGACCTTCTATAAAAATTAGGTCAACTTAATTAGGTAGTCACTATAGGGAGCTGGTCAACTATTAGAGATTCTGCTGTACTTCTATTAGAATTTACTGTTTCACTTATCTGTGAAATTCTGAAATTACTAGAATTGTGACCTTTTTCTCGTACAAGGTACCTTACCAATGTTTGTCTCTACAAACAAACAAACTTTCAGCTATTAGATGAGTAAAAACTATTAATAGCTTTTAAAAAAGACTTTTTAATTACAAAAGAAATCTCTTTTCCTCTAAGGGTTGTTTTGGTCCTCAACTACTAATTTCATACTTTCTATGAAAATGGTACTTGCTGGTATGAAAAATTGTGGTGTTTCTATTCAAAGGGCTATTTCCTGATCAACTTTTATTTTATTTTATTTTGAGATAGGTCAACTTTTATTTTCTCTTTTTTTAGAGACAAGGTTTCGCTCTGTCAGCCAGGCTGGAGTGCAATGGTACCATCATAGTTCACTGCAACTTGAAACTCCTGGGCTCAAGTGTTCTTCCCACCTCAGCCTTTCAAGTAGCTGAGACAATACTAGCCTCTCACTACCATGCCCAACTAGTTTCTTTTGAATATTTTGTAGATATAGAGGTGTCAGTATGTTGACCACGCTGGTCTGAAAGTCCGGGCCTCAAATGATCCTTTCAGCTTGGCCTCTCCAAGTGCTGTGATGATAGACATGAATCACCATGCCCAGCCCTATTCAACTTCCAAATTTTTGTTTTCTGCAAAAGTTATATTCATTGTTGAATAAGGCATTATGGGAGGAAACTAAAGTAATGAAAACTCAACATCACAGTTAAGAAATAGAATTTATGGATGCCATATCAAATATTTAAGTCTACGTAGAGTAATTCTGACTAGTGAAAGTTCACGTCCCAGTCTTCTAGTGCTGAGCTGCTGTGAGAGTGTGGAGTGACGCAGGGCTGAGTCAGGTGATGTTAAGTCCAGGGCTTGGAAGGGAAAACTTGGTTCTACAGTCAAAGTCTGACTTTTATTCCTCACTGATAGTAGGAACTTAGAGAACTTAGGGATTTTTACAAAATACAAAATGTATTTTCCTGATTATAAAAGGAAACTAGATTTCACTGTGATTTTTTTTTTAAAGAATGAAAAAAAATTACTTGTCATCCTGACACTGAGAGAAATCCATTATGAACAGTTAATTTTCCATTTCTCTTTTTCCATGTATTTAACTGCCTAAAAACCTGTCTGAATAAAAAATGACCTAACACCCACTTGCTACTTGAGTAAGCATATTAAAATATCTTAACATTATATAATATATCTATAATACATATCGATATGTAATATAATTTCAATAAATTTAAGATCATGTTGTTTAAATGTTTTAAACAACCTTATTTTTATCACTTAATTCGTGAATCTGAGTAGATAATATATAGGAATACTTTGCTGTATATACAGTACTGTTCTAAAGAATTTTTTTCTCCCATGGTGATTAGCGTATATTTGGTCATGTTCCTGTTTTTCTTTCTTCTATTTTTAATAGAATAAATGTTGAAAATTCTTATATACAAATTATTGATTTTATTCTTATGCCATGTAATCAAAAAAATAGCATCTAAGTATTCTTGCTTAATAATATTTTCTTAATTTCTTTAGGATTTAATAAGAAATCTAGATTTTATAGGCATGAGCTTTAAACAAAATAGCAAAAACCCTTTTCTCTTATAACAAAGTTAAACATTATTATGTAAATTTTATAAAATATGATTGACAAAATGGTAATAAAATATAATCTTATAACTAGATAGTACTCTTAGCATTTGATGTTTGTATTTTATAATTATTTCCCATTGAAATGTTACTATGCCTTATTTTACTTAACTATGGAACATCACTACCTTTCCCAATCACTAACTTTTTTCTAATCAGTCTTTAATAATTTATAATATTTCATTATAAGAATATAATATTATTTTAAGGACTGTGTTTTATTGGATATATGGGTTATTACCAATGTCTTACAAAAATTCTGTAACATCTCTTGATATATGTTGTCAGATTTTGTTCCTGATACTACCTTCTATTTATTCATTTTCCCTCTTAAATATGTAAATCCTCATGGCTACTCTGTTAAGGCCCTGTTCTGGTCTTAAAGAAATAGCCCCTAGCCTCATGGAATTTATAGTGTAGAACAGTGATGGAAATGTCTACATTGTCTAATGTGGATATTTTATTTTAATTAATTTACATTTGAATTTAAATAGCCGCAAATGACTAATGGCTGCCTTCTTGGATGCCAACTTACAGAATTTACCTATTCATACTGTGAGATCTGCCAGCTGTCCCAGATGTTGTGCACTGCTAGAGCTTTCCTGGGGCCTGTACTCAGATGTTCCTTTAAATGTTATGTGAAGAGAAAAGCTTAATATTATTCTATTGTAGAAGTTTTATAAATTCAGTACTATCTTTTTAAAACTCAATATTTTAACTAAGCAGGACTGGTTATTGGTTACTGAATTATTTACTAATAATTTCTATATAAGAATTTTCAACATTTATTCTATTAAAAATAGAAGAAAGAATAACAGGAACATGACAAAACTCTAAAAAGTTACATGTTGATACATGTTGACTTATATATTAGTATAGATTTTATATGCAGTATTTATTTCAAATGACTAATTAAGAGGCACTATAAAATTAATTAATAGTCTAATGTAAAAATAATCACATTAAATATCCAAACACTGATGAAAACTGATAAGCAAAAGAAAAGGCCCCTGGACACTTTTTGTAATATCCAACAACACGGATAAGCACAACAGTCTTCAAATAACCTGTATATGGCCCATAGGCTGCAGGTTGAAGTACAGGAAATGAACAATGACACAATCTGATTAACGTTGTTATATAAGATGTTAACATTAAGGGAAATTATAAGGGAGGGTATAACAGAAGTCTTACCAATTTTGCACCTTTTCTCTATGTCTAAAGTACTTCAAAACAACAAGATTAAAAATACTATTAAATTCATTGAGTCCACTTTTCTTTCATGTCTGATTTTAAATTAGATTTATTATCTGGAGTAAGAGGAACTGAGATCCATAAATGTCTAAGAATGTTTGAAGACTAATTCGGCTTACCATAGATACACAATTGCTCTAGTTTATTTTTTCTGATTCCGGAAACTATCTTGATAACTATCAAGTTATATCAGGACAAAGGTGTTGTCTTGTATCAATACAGTCGGATGAGTATCTAGCAAAGCGAGACCTCTTGAGGGTCAGCCTCTCGGGTCTGGTCATGGGCTGGAACTTCTCTGATGGCAGCTCTGCTGCTCCCTGGGCCTTTGTTTCCTAATAACTCGCTTTAGTTCTTTCTTTATGCCTCTGCCATTCTATCTGTCCCTGCTCCATTTTCTTGGCATTTCTTAGTTCAAATCCAAAGAGAAAGAAATAGATTGGCCCAAGTCATTTCTTTGTAAATTGAACCAGTCCTCATTGAATGTCACAAGCCAGTTTAATGAATTCCTTGCCCTTGGATTAGATGCCTAGCTCAAGTCCAATTGATTCTAGTCCTATGGGGCATGGACACAGAGTACAGAGCCTGACCACCTAATGATTGTACTCATCAGGGGCAGTGACCTAAATAGATGGCCATAGTATTGACAAGCAATGTGTCTAACCTTTGTAAAGCAGGGAAGTAAAGTAGTGATTTTCTTCTATCACTAATACTATACAGTGGTGAATACCTACACTTCTTTACAATGTTAGTGATTAATTTACATTTTTCAATATGCTTTCCAGGCTGAAATTGTATTCATTCATATAACTTGATGTTACACTTCATATTAAAAAGAAATAAAGTCGTATTGTTTGGGAATTAGAAAACAGATATTCATATTGAAGTTAATGAGGGTATGTTTTTCCATGTGCATTATCTATACTATGTGAATGCATCATGCATTTTGTTGTTGTTGCAGTTTTTTGGGGGATGGGGGTGGGGGCTGGGTTCGAACCTGCCACCTCTGGCATACGGGGCCGGCGCCCTACTCCTTGAGCCACAGGCACTGCCCAGCATTTTGAAAGTTTGAGAAATTTCTGTTCAGCATGCTTCTATTTCTTGCCTTGGGAATGATCACCAGTTTGTCCTGGTAATTGATTACTGATGCAGGAGTAACACAGAGTGTCTCCGTAACACAAAGAATGACAGTCACACAGTGCAAATCCTAGAAGGAGCCCTGTTTTCAATCCAGTGGCAGAACTTTAGAAATTTGAAGTCAATGTGTACATTTTCTCTAACACCATTAAGGAAGACATGTGCTCTGATTTTTGCTTTAATTTAATGATCCTTGAAATAGCCGGGAAACTTTTTTTTGCATTGATAAAGAGAAATTGTTCCTTCTATTGAAGTTACGATCATATAATCTGTATTTCCCTTGTTGTAATAGCTACAAGAAAGCACAGGGATAGGTTTAATTTTTAAATGGGCATATTTTTAAAAAAATAATAATTGGCAAAAATATAAATAAATAAAAATAGTCATTGTTGCCAATTCATTAAATGAATGTTGAGTAAAAACATATGGGGGCCCTTATTTAGCTGTAGTCTATACTTATTTATCTAACAGTGTATATGCTTGTTGACCTGCATATTTCCATTTACATGCAAGCTGCCTCAAAACATTTTGGAAACTTGCTAATCAGTTAGTCAATGCTTATTGAGCACATATTATGTACTAAAAGCTACATCAGTGAAAAGCTAACAGGAATTTCTGTTGTAAGGAGCTTATATGAAAATGAGGAGAGGCATACAAAAAAAGAAAACCTGTTATTAATAAAACAAGTGGAAAACTCCTTTGTGCCATGATCACGTCTTATGTTCTCTGTACCTTATGGGGTCAAGGACATTACTGAGAATAATGAACACTCCTGAACTGAAAAGTGAAACATAGGGTTGATTTAATCTTTTAGCCTTGTTGATGGAGCAAAACCTGGTGTTCCAAGAGGCAGAGATGTATTTATTGCAAGCATTCACAGAATGCATATCAAGTGTGTATGTATATACACGTATCTGTGCATTCAGCCTGCTACATCCAGGGGTCCTGCATCTGTGGATTCAAACAATCCTGGATTGAAACTATCTGAAAAATAAATTCCACGTATATATTTATTAATCATCATTATTCCCTAAGCAATATAGTATAATGAGTGTTTACATGGCATTTGCAATGTATTAGGTGTTATAAGTAATCTAGAGAAGATTAAAAGTATACAGGAGGATACAGGTTTGGCGTCCGTAGCTCAGTGGTTAGGGGGCTATCCGCATACACCAAGGCAGGTGGATTCCAACCTGGCCCAGGTCTGCTAAACAACAGTGACAACTGCAATAACAAAATAGCCGGGCATTGTGGCGGGCGCCTGTAGTCTCAGCTAGTTCAGAGGCTGAGGCAAGAGAATTGCTTATGCCCAAGAGTTTGAGGTTGCTGTAAGCTGTGACATCACAGCACTCTACCCAGGGTGACATAGTGAGACTCTGTCTCAAAATCAGAACAAAACAAAATAACAAAATAAAAGTATAAAGGAGGATACACATAGAATATGTGCAAATTATGGCATCATTTTATATAGAGAGGACTTGAGAAGGACTTGAGAATCCAGATTTTGGTGTTTGGATTTTGGTGTTTGGTGTTTGGTCCTGGAACCAAACCTCTATGGATTTTAAGGAATAATTGTACACATATAAAAAATACATCTGAGGTCTGATCTGACAATGAAGTTCAAGAACTCATCCTAGGAAAAGCGTTATGTACCTCATTGCTGAGAATCACCACCTTCACCTTCGCAGAGCTTCTCTTGGCCATCTGGCTGTTGTCATGATATTCAGCCATGAGATGTGCAGCACTGTTTCTAGGATGAGTTTGTGAACTTCATTGTCAGACCTCATCGTGTGGCAACTCTGAGGGTCATTCTAGAAAAAGTGTTCCAGAGTTGCTCGGAAGGATGGCCTGGGCACTGGCATCAGTGCAGAGCTTTCCAGGGTGGTACTTGAAGGTGACCATAGTGACATTCAGTAAAAAGGGACGTAGCATTTTGTCTAGGATGAGTTCACGAACTTCACTGACCAACCGCGTTCGTATTATGTCTGCATACACATACACAAGATAAATTACATAGAAGCTATAAAAAGAAAAGGAACACAGTTTAGATGTCTCTTATAGAACAGAAACCTTAAATACTTCTCTGATTTTTATACAACTTGCCCTTCTATGTAACTAGGCAAGTGCTCAATAAATCCTCACTGAATGAATGGAGGAAAAATTGCTTTCAAAACATTATAGGATAACGGGATGCTCACTATAGTTATATCTACATAAAGCTAAATACTCGACACATCGGGTCATAATAATATCTTAGTCTGTAGGACAGTTCTTTATACCTAGTGTAAGTTTATATGCAAGTTTTAGATGTACAAAAAGCAGCGGGGCGGCTTCTTTCACTGAGCTGTACTAGTTAACTCAGGGGCTTTCATATAAAACATGCTCATTAGATTTGGTTCTATTGATTTTTTTTGAAAAATAAATTAAAAGCCAATCTAAGCATACCTTATAACAAGAAAAAGTTAAAAATAGGTTATGGTAGCTACTTGTAATTAAAATGAGCCAATTTTGATTAGAATTAAGCGTTAGCCAGTTTTGAAATACCAGCCTTCAAAGCCTTATAAAAGTGTAGAGTAGCACAGCTCTGGCACTAATTGGGTCTTCTGAGGAGCCTAATAAGGCTGAATGCCATCTACTTAGCAGTGAACAGCTGGCTAGATCACAAGGACTCCCTCCCCTCAAAAAGACGCAGGAAAATTCATCAGTATTAAAAATTAGCTGTGAATCCTTTTTTGTAAACTCGTATTGTTAGTGAATGAGCACCTAGAATGGAAAAAATGAAAATACTTTCTGGCTTCTACCAATTCCTTTGCAGCCTCAGTACCTCTGATGACCTTCTAGAAAGAGGTAGAGACCCCTGAGGCGAAAGTCGAGGTGACTGGACCTTTCACTTCTGATTACTCTCAGCTTCCAGCAGGTCAGTGGACTCAACTTTCTCTCTCCTATTTTTCTCTGTTCCTCTCCGGGAAGCTGGCAAGAAGCCTTTTGGAGAATTCCTTTTCCTTGGTTTTCACTGGACTCTTACTTGGTCTTTTTCTTGGCACTGTCCTATCTTCCTGGCCTCTGAATGCTGGAGTAACTCAGGATGAGTATTGTCACTTTTCTTTTGCTGCATAACACGTTACCTCAAACTTAGTCGTTGAAAATAACACTCTTTGGATGCGTCATGGTTTCTTTGGGTCAGAAGCGCATGCCCAGAGTATCTGGGTCCTCTTCAAGGCTGCAGTCAGCGCGTCAGCTGGGCCTGTGGTGTCAACCAAATGCTAACTTGAGGAGGATTTATTTTCCAGCTTACTCAGCTTGTTGGAAGAATTTATTGTTTTGAGGCCATAGGAGCGAGGGCCTTATATTTTCTTGGCTGGAGGCTGGAGGCTTTCCAAGCTGGCAGCTGGAGGCTACCCTCAGTTTTTAGAGGCTTGCCTCAGTTCCTGGCCAAGGAGCTTCCCTCCATGGTTGCCCACTTCACAAAAGCAAAATGCAGGCAACAGTCTTCCATAGTGAAATAGTGTAATAAGAGGAATACACATATATCCAGTTACCTTACTCCATCAAACATTCTATGAGTTATAAACAAGTTACCCCTCTTGCCTGCACTACAGGAGATGGGAAGCACACAGGGCCACGAATCCCAGGAGATGGGGGACGCGGCAGCTGAGCGTCTGTCCATCCCAGACTAGTTCTCCGCCTGCGCTCCTTTCCTCTGGTACCTCATGGCTTCACATATTGTTTCAGAAGGAGACTGCTCTCAGTTTTGTATCTTTTTATATCATTTTATCTTTTTTATATCTTACACATAGAATTTGATCTCTACACTTCACATGAAGCCAGCTGCTTACTTTATAATTTTCCCATTGGATATGTCTAATTGACATCTCAAATGTAACACCTCCAAAGCCAAAATAATCATTTCTCCTCAACAGCGTACTGTTTCCACACTCATCCAGTCTCACTTCATGCCGCCTCTATCCTTTGAATTGCTCAGTTTGGAAAATTGTGTGTCCTTGACTCTTTCCATTCCCTTACGCCAATGTCTAGTTCAGGGATTTCCACCTGCTGTGCCACTGGTGGGCTAGGGGGGAATCTCAGGCAAGCCGCAGAAACTTTAAAGATAATTATTCTCCAAAGAAGTTTGAATATGTGAATGTATATATTTTACTCTTTTTTTTGATCAACATAATTTAGTGGGTCACAGAAGTTTAACTGTAGGTTTAAGTATCCTGTGAGATCTTTTAAAAAGGTCGAAAAACACTGATCTAGCTATTGGAAAATTCCGTTCCATCTGTTTTCAAAATATATTAAGTTTCTGACCATTTTTCTCTACTTTGCCAAAATTCTTCCCATTTAATGCTTAGTCAGTGTGTATAGTTTAGCCTCTCTACCTCTCTGATCTCTTTTCATTGCCTTCCACCTTGCTGTCTTACCTGCCTTTCTCTGACTTGGTCAGGCACCCTCCCCCATGAGGGCCTTTTGATTTCTGTGTTACTGGAACCCTCTTTCTGGCAGATGCTTCATGGCTGACGCCTTCATCTCCGTCGTGGCCCTTCATACATGAAACATCACAGATGAGGCCTCTCCTATCCATTTATTTTTGCAGTTGCAGTCTTTTTTTTTTTTCTCTTCCTAGGTTTCAGTTTTATTTCCATATACTGTTCTCCTTCTCTCTCTTTTTTCTTAGTACTTGTTATATTACAACATTCTGTAATTTACTTATTCATTGCATTTATTATTTATGGTCCCTTTGGGGGGCTAGAAGGTATATTTCTTGCGGATCTCTGTTTATTTGGTCATTGCTATATTCCAGACCCTTAAGAATGTGGTTAGCAAATAAATAGGTGCTTGTTAAATATTTGCAGAATACATGAAGGAAGGAACAAATGAATGTAGCTGACTTTATCATGTTGGTATCTGCAGCACCTTCACTAATCCTGGAATCTTAAGTGCTTTTACAACTATTTCACCCATAGATCTTTGGAAACTTGTCATTTCTTGGTTAGTCAACTGGCACTAAGGCCTGATCTAAAATATAGGCCACTTGGTGGCCCTCTGGCAGCTATTCTGGTCCTTGTGAAGGGTAAACTCTTTCTCCTTTTCTAGCAACTGTTGTAGTTTCTGTCAGGATGGGCCACACAGAACCACAACCCCACTGCTCCCTGACTCTGCTCCTCACGGAAACTCGTGCGGTTTTACATCTAGATAGCTCCACATCAGATGCTGCCTCTCACCAAACAGGGCTGCACGTACCTTGGGGAGCCTCTTAGTCCTTGTTTCACATCAAAGTTTAGAAGGACGTAAAGAAGGCAATGGCTGTCACCTGCTCCTCTCCCAGTGAACCCTTCTGGCAGGATTTTCCCCTCTGTGGGCTGCCCTTTCCTCCTTTTTTTCTTCCTGCGCTCCCACATCACTTGAGAAAGGTGTATGATTGCTATCCTGAAATCTGCCTCCTGGGTAGGACTTCCTACCATTCACGCACACTTTAACCTCACTTAGTAAATAAATGTATCATTTTTCTCTAGTTGTATGTTAACTTGGAATCCTTATTCTTGTTACAGAATGAAAGGGTATGAAAATTTTGTTCCTTTCAATAGCCCTTGAGGCGTTAGTATGCTGGTGTATTTTATTTGGAACACAAACAATGGAGAAGTCCATTCCTGTTTCCTTAAACTCACATGAAAGAGGTTGTTCACTACTGTTCATACGTGTTAGGTGAACCTGGCCCAGATCTTTCCCTGTATGAGTTTGGGCATAAGTGGATGGAAACTGATGGAGGTGGTAGATGCACGGGGGTGATCTCAACCAAATGGGTGAGGAAAGCTCACAGACTCACTCTGTCTCTACCACTATTAAGTGAAGAGTAGCTATGCCCTCATTGCTTACTCGTATTGCTTTCATTTCCACTTTAAATTGTTTCTTAAAATGTATTTTAGATGTTATTTATTTATTTATTTTATTGAATCATAGCTGTGTACAATAATTCAATCATGGGGTACAGTGTGCGGGTTTCACATACAATCTGAGGTTTTTTAATGTTATTTGTATGTAAATATTTACTATTGATGAACTATTTTATGGTGATTTTCTCTGAGTAACATAGCCTGTGCTTACCTTTTGTCCTTTTCTGTTTCTTTGAAACCTAACACTAATTTTATAAATGTATTTTTACAGAGCTGAACCTTCGACTTTCTGAGGGAAGTATCTGGGCTTCCAAGTTCCTAGCAGGTAATGAGAAAATATAGAAAAGATGCATAATGCCTCGATTAGACTTTCAGTATGACATCAATTACAGATAACTTTGAGAATTGCCTTTTTTTTTTTGTTAATGGAGGAAAAAATGCTATAGGTCTAGTAGGAAATTTTGTAAAAAAATAAACTTTACTATGAAGCCATTTTTAAAATTGTATCATTAAACCCTCTGTTTATTGGTAACGAGCCCAAATACAGAAAGACTATGAGACAGATGCCAGCCTAAGGAGACAGTTTCCAAAATAAAATATTTCCTATCAGCAGAAAATGTTTTACTTGATATCCTAACTTGATAGTCTTAACTACAAACAGTTGGATGAAAAGAAAATGTGTGTATTGCCAGCAAACATTTTCAAAAGATAAGTACTTGCTGCAAGTACTACATGCTTAGAAAAATTTTGCATTTGGCCAGCTGAGACCACCACGTGTTTTAAAATACGCTGTTCATCATTTCAGTGTTAAGAGCGCCCCCTGGTGTGATTGTATATTTATATGTTTAGGTGCAATTTAAATGTTTTTATAATCTCATTTTACTATCAGACGGTGATGAGCGTTCTTTTCATGCTAGGTTGGCTAGGTCAGTATGGTGCGTCACTATTTAGAAACATCATTTAATTTTTTTCTTGTCCTTTACCATGATTGTATCTGGAGTTAGTGATCTACTTGAAAGTCAAGTTTGGGGATGTCTAATTCCTGAACCTCTTCAGTTCAAGACAATGACTAACAATATATCATTTGGTAGGTTTGAAATTATATTTGGAGAAAAATTTTTCAGGGTAATTAAATTTTTTGGTGGTAATAACTTTGAGAAGTGGCAAACTTCTGTGAACAATTTTTGGTAAACTTATGAGCATTTTAATAATTAAGAATTTAGACTTCCCTTTTTAAAAATATACATAATGTTAAAAATATGTAATCCACATTTTGAGATTTTCTTAGAAGGAAGAAAGTCCTTTTTTTTAGCTATAGACTTTGCCAATGTGAGCGTGTTTATTTACCCATGAATCACAAATGGGACTTTTGTCCAGTCTATTCCACCAAGTAAGAATACCCTGAAATCACCCCATGCCAATAAATTTAGTCGAAACTGGCAACAGAGTGCCTGTCTTATAACTTTTTTTCTGTGTATTTTATTTTTAGTCCTTTGAGCATAGTTAAACCTTCCTTGCAAAGTGAAAGTACACATAATATTCTAAATTATATTTCTGTAAATTTGATAATTGCAATTAATTTTTTTTACCATCTCTTCTCCAGACTAAATTATCTTGATTGCTCTAACCATTGCTCATAGGTTCTGTGTTCTAAACTTAATAATTTGCAGAACTACAATGGTGAACTGTTTTTATTTTATTTTTTTATTTTTATTTTTTGTGTTTGTTTTTTTTTTATTGAATCATATCTGTGTACAATAATTCAGTCATGGGGTACAGTGTATAGGCTTCAGATACAATCAGAGATATTTTCATCAACCTGATTGCGATAACATTCAAGAGACTTTCTCATTACTTTGTGAGAACAATTTTGATCCGTATTTAGAAGACTGTTCTTGCTTTTATTTTTTTCCTGTATGCTTCCATGTCATTTTATTCTGAAACCATAAACTCAGTATTTACATTAATTCCCAGCTTATTGAAAGAATGTCCTCTAAAAAGTAGATCTTTTTAAAAAAGAGCAGTGAAGGGCCAGGCATAGTGACTCATGCCTATAATCCTAGCACTCTGGGAAGCTAAGGCAGGTGGATTGCCTGAGCAAGTGCAGGACCCTTAAAGATAGCTGGCTGATGCCTTATAGTCTCAGCTACTTGGAAGGCTGAGGCCAGAGAATCGCTTGAGCCCAAGAGTTTGAGGCTGCTGTGAGTTATGACACCACAGCACTCTACTGGAGGCGACAAAGTGAGACTCCGTCTCAATAAATAAATAAATAAATAAAAAATAGAAAAGAGCAATGAACCTAACTTGGAAGCTGTATCTGAATACTGATTTTCATATTTACTTGTAAAAATTATGACTTTGGACAAATTGCTGACGCTCTCAAAGTCTCACTCTTTCCTCCTGTGAAAGAGGAATGCAAATCACTACTTCACAGGATGCTGTTAATACCTTCATTACATTAATAGGTTCTCAGACTCACTGTGCCCTATTTGGGGGTGGGTGCTTTATAAGCATTTATTTCTTATAATAACTATGAACTATGTATTGTTACTTCTATCATGTATTTCTAATGAGGCCTTTTGATGGTAAGAAACCTTGATAAGCAGAAAAAGCCAAGGTTCTGCTTAGGGTCTTTCTGATTTAAGTTGAGTTCACAGTCACCATACCATGTATTGAATTTAATCATGCTTATTTATTATGACTAAGTTTTTTTTAAATTAAATCACAGCTGTGTACATTAGTGCAATCAGGGAGTACAATGTGCTGGTTTCAAATACAATCTGAAATGTTTTCATCAAACTGTTTAACACAGCCTTCATGGCATTTTCTTAGTTATTATATGAAAACATTTGTATTCTGCATTTAGTAAGTTTCACCTGTACCCTTGTAAGATGCACCATAGGTGTGGCCCCACCATATTACTAAGTTGTTGATGGAGTTTTCCTTGAGGTCAAATGTTCCCCAATGCACAAACAGAGGAAACCAAACTTTGGAGAAAGAATAAGGGGATCTGTTACTTGCCTTAGACTTTGTAAAGCTTGTATCTTTTTCCTTTTAGGTAAAAATTTTTTTCTGATTTTTTTTATACCAGATTTTATTCCACACTTGCTACAGAGGCCAATGTGATAAGTGTCTTAATAAGTAGTGTTGAAAGTTACTACATAGCTCACCATGGAAACATGGTGTGAACAGTCCTGGCCTTTGTCTAATAAAATCTGGTGTTGCATACTATTTTTTTGGTCTTTGAGATTTGCTGTAGGAGGTAGGGGGTTCATCTGTGAGTCAGGAGCACATTGTAGGCTCCTCATGGCCAGCTGACTGGACTTGTTTAAGATGCTTCATGTCCTGCTTGGGTCACATGTATAGCTACTACTATGAGCAGATCGTGGGGATGCACATTATGTCTTACTGAGGTAGCACATTATCCCCAACATGTGAGGAAAATCAGTTTCAACCATTGTTGCTGAACCAAGAAATGAGTGAAGAAGTAGAAGTTGTTTTCACTCTCATTCCTGCCCCATCTCTCTGTTACCCTCTCCTAGCTTCCCACACCACCCACACACACACACAGCAAGTATGTTCTTTAATTTTGATTTGTTTAATGTCTGTGGAATCAGTTCTTTTCCCCTAAGTCCTCTGATACTATTTTGGTGTAGCCATCGTAATTTGACCAAGGAGAATAGTTCTCTATCTGAATTCATCTCTCCATTTTTACCACTTTTCAATAAATTCAGTCCACGCTGAACTTTTTATGAACTTCTACTAATCTTGGTAGAGCATAGAATCAATACCAGTTTAAAGTCATTCAGTGTCTTGTGGTCTAAACAGCCTTCTGGTTCTTGCTTATCTCTCTTCTGGCTTGTCTTATTGCCATTGTTTTTGCTCCTGGAATGTTACAACCTCAAAAAGTTGCAGATCCCAGGATACTTCTTACTTTATTTGCCTCCTTCTTCCTTTACGTCCCACTTCTCTATGCCAATAACTGTCTCAGCTCCACCTTCACCTTCTAGAACTTACCCTTCCCAGGCTCAACTCTCACCACACAAGCACACACCCAGAGTGGGTGAAGTATCTTCTCAGAGTACACTGTAAGAAGTGGGCGCTTGTGTTATTGCAAAATTGAGTTTAAGTGGACAGATTGAAGAAGGAAGCTTGAAGAAGATATTCTATTATTCACTGTATCACAGAGCCAGGTATATAGAAAGTGCTCTGGACAAACATTATTGATGAAGTCCATTCAAAGACTAAAGGGAAAATAGAAAGATGTTGTATTAGGATTCTCATGCAGCTTCCGCCTTTAGTCAGCTTTGAAAGCCATTAGATGAAAATGCCTGGTTCCTCTCAGCCGGTACTGGGCAGGAGCTGACTTCCTGGGCTGCCCCTTGGACTTACGGTGACACTGTCAGGACTCACTGCTCCTCAGGGTTCCACCTGCCCCTCAAGACACATCCCTTCTGGCTTGTTCATGTTCATTCTCCTCTGAGTCCGTTATTATTACAGGCAAAAATGAATACAGGATCCCTGGCCCCATATTTTCATCATCTTTATGGCTATGAAAGACAGTCTTCCATGTCTGTCAAATGAAGTATAAACAGAACTCCATGGAATTTCTCAGAAAGTTCTGCTTTCTTTGATGTAGATTTGACCCCGTCTTCCTCAGGCCCCTTCTTCCTTCCTTCTTCCTGGAAAATGCACACGCTGACTGGAACTAGAACAACCACCTTACAACCTTGAGCAAAAGGCCAGGAACATTAGGCCCAACATCACTGAACTTCCCAACTGCTACCAGCAATTTCCTTCCCTTACGCTTCCAATTACTGGGAAAACTCCCCCATGCAGTATTTATTACATTTTTATGTTATTATATAACAACAAGCTGTTGATATTTGGGATTACTATTGCATGTATTATTTTGGTTCCCTAATTGAGACTCATTAGTATTGCAGTTAAAATGAGTACATTAGAAGTTAATGGTATAATCTTTCTACCTATTATTTTATATGTTAATTCAACAACCATGTGTTAAGACCCAGTGTTAGTAGGTACTGCCTTAGCTGCTAAAATATAAGAATTATAACTCCGTTCCTATGGAAAAGGTTTATAGTCTCATAGAAGCATAAAATTAATCATAAAAAGAATACAGTGTACAATAGAACATACTGAAATCACCACAGTAGATATATGTAGAAAGACCTAAAGGTTAACTAACAGAAGGGAATATTTGCATTTTAATCAAGATATCCTAAAATTATTAAAAGTTTTGAGATCAGGAAGTAAATCTCTCATATGGGATTTGAGACCCCCCGGACAGGACTTACTCTTTGTATTTTTTCAGTGGAAGAGTGAAAGTGGTGTCAGCCTTGCGGCCTCTTAACGGTAATTAAAATGAGCGTAGTCGGGGAGCCTTTGAGCTACAGACAGGCTATCTTTGGAAAGCCAAATTGGTTAAAAGCGATCAGTAGAAAAGCAGAGCCAAGGCCAAGTTACCAAGGATCCTGTTGACATGCCAACTGAAGCAATAAGCAGAGAGCTGTGACAAAGGGCAGTAAACAAGAAGGGGAGGCTCAGGGGCTGAGAGGCGAGAGTTGGTAAATAGAGACAGACGTCAACACATCAGGCAGCCGACTGCCCAGAACGAGTTCACAATGAGGGGGGCTGGGAACAGTCTCCTCAAGAGAGCACGAAAGTAGGCTGTGCTACTCCGGGACTCTGAGCAAAGTCTCTGTGAGGAACATAATAAGGACATTATTTATAAAATCATAGAGGCTCAAAGGAATAAAAATGAGAAAATGATCTCAAAATAAAACAAAAAATTATAGTGAGTTGATGTTTTGGAAAGGCACTAAACGTTCAAAGAACCTGATTCAGAAGAAGGTCTGGGGACAGTGGCATTAATTTTAGTACTTGATCTTGAGATGATTTTTTTTTCTGGGACAGATGTTGAAATGAAAAAAGTCCCAGGAAAGTCAAAATTACTATGAAAACAGCTTGCTGGGATTGGGCCAAATGCTATTCAGAATTCCCAGGTCTTGGGATCAGCTACCGAAGAATATGTGGGCACATTACCATTTCTTCTCACTGTGACACACAGGGTTTTCCCAGAAGACAAATGAAAGGAAGACTGCCAAAGATCTAGGCTTAAATAATGAGGACTGACCGTCTCCATCACGCAACACCACACACTTGAAATTGAAGCTATGAATGCCAACGAGGCATAAAGATACGTTTGTGTGAGCACAGAGCATGCCCTACTTTTTACTCCACCCAGGGTTCGTGGACCAAGTTGTGCTTTGAGGCATGACCAGCAGGGCCTGAGTGAGAACTATAGATACTCTTCCACGGCACAAGTCTAACCTTTTGGAAAAAACACAGAGGATAATAGAATAGTTGGCTCCTTTGATCCAATTCTGCCTGCAAACTTCATCTCAGAAGGAATACTTAATGCCTCATATAATCAAATTTGAGTGAGAGTGGTTTTGGAAAATATATTCATATATTTTTGTGATTTTTAGAGAAATATATGGGATCACTTATGATATTTCAAATGTTCTAAATTATTCTCAATGTAAGACATACTGATATACTGATAGTTCATTCACAATTTTTTTTTTAACCTTTGAAAGTGCTACTTCTGAGGCAGCATAATTGTTTTGCATGGTGTCGAATGCTATGGAATAGAAAAATAAGTACTTTTTAACTTTCTTTCATAATTTGATGCTGACATAAAATGTATAAATTCACCCAAATTGTTCTAGAAGTTATTTTGCTGACAATTGGCAGGTTGCTTTGAACTGTGAAGCATAGTAACGTACTTCCAAAGAGCATACAATTTTTCCTGATTTAAGTTCTTGGCATCTAAGATTCAGTAAATATCCGTCATGGCCTTCCTCATGTCTGTAATGTTTATAAAGATTTCAGTTATTGCAGCTTCAGGTTTTCAGATGGAGGAATTCTGACTTTTTGTATTTTTCTTCATTTAGAAATCTTTTCTATGTGTTATCATTATTATTTTTCTGCATACCTTATCTCAATCTTTGGAGTTTCTGAAATGTGGCAATAAACAGCATGAGGCAGGGTAGGAACACACAAAGCAGAACACACCAGGCAATGTTACAAGGAACTTTTTGTTCATATTCAACTGCTATTAGTTTTCTAAGACTGTCATCTTTATCTTTAAAACCTTTTTATTGTAGTAAAATATCTATATAATGTATAATTTTCTATTGTAATCATTAAATATACAATTCAGTGACAGTAGTTACATTCACAATGTCCACATATATTTGCCACTATATAGTTCTAAAATTTTTTCATTACCCTAAAAAAAACTAAATCCATTAAACAGTATCTCCCAATTCCTCCGTACTTTTCAAGCTCTAGGAATCTAATGATCTTTATTCTCTATGAATTTTCAAATTCTAGATATTTATACAAAGAAATCATACAATATTTGTCCTTTAGCATCTGGCTTATTTCACTTTTCACACTCTGTTTTACATATGGACAAACTGTGCTCACTTCAGCAGCACATATACTAGATATGGACAAACCAAAGGGTTTACCAATGTATTTATATAATAACTTCATTCCTTCTTGTGGTTGAATCATATTCCATTGTATTATATATATACACATATATATAAGTATGACATATATATGCTACATGTTTTGTTTGTTGAACTGTTGATAGATAGATGGATACTAGGGTGTTTTCATTTTTTATTATTTTTAAAGTACCTATAGAGTAGAACCTCCATAGTTGACCACCTCCCTTAAGCTGATCTAATTTTGACAGACTAGACATGTACCATATGTAGGTATCAGTACAATTGGCCTAGTTCCTTATGTTGGCCACCTCCGTATGGTGACCGGTTTGTTACAGTCCCTTGGGTGGTCAACTTACAGAGGTTCCACTGTATATATATTTTGTCTACTATAGAGATACTTAATCTACTGTAGTGATGCTGTATAGATAGTTCTGTATTTCTTAAATTAATACTTTTTTATTGAACTGAGTCTCAGAGGATACTAAAGATCTTTTTAGGCCCTTGTATCTTTTGAACACTCACTCCTGCACTGAACCTAATGTGTTAAAATGAACTTACATCCCAATTAAATGTTGCAGTTCCTAAATAAGAAGTGAGTTCAATTGTTGCCTAAATTCATAATAAATAATGTGTATAAAATTTGTGTTAATATATAGTCATACACTGCTTAATACTGTTTTGGTTAGGGCAAACAGCATATATGACAGGAGTCCCATGAGATTCTAAGAGTTGAAAGATTCCCATTGTCAGTGATGTCATAGCCATTGTGCAGTGGTAACTCTTGCGATGATGTAGCCAGCCCAGGATGCTGTCGCCAGCCCAGCCATCCTAACCTCGTGTGCTGTCTGTTACTCACATGGCTATGGTGATGCTGGTGTAACAAATCTACCACACTGCCAGTCATATAAAGTCTAACACATACAATTGTACTTGATAATGATAATAGACGACTACTTGACGGGTTTGTGTATTTACTGCATCATATTTTTTATCATTATTCGAAAGTGTGGTCCTTCTACTTACTAAAAGGAAAGGTTAACTTGGGCAGATCCTTCAGGAGGTATTCTAGAGGGAAGCATTGCTGTCATGGTAGACAACAGCTCTGGGCACCTTACTGTCTCTGAAGATCTTCCAGTGGGACAAGGTGTGGACGTGGAAGGCAGTGATTGATACTGCTGATCCTGACCCTGTGTCGCCTAGCTTAATGTACTTATTTATGCTTTAGCTTCTAACAAAAGTTTAAAGAGTAGAAAAAAATTTAAAAACTTAAAAACAGAATATATAATATATGTTATCCAGACATAGAATAAGGATATAAAGAAAGAAAACATTTCTGTACAGCTGTACAAAGTGTTTGTGTTTTAAGCTATTTATTAGTACAAAGGAGTCAAAAAATAAAAAAAAAATTATAAAGTAAAAGACTTATAATAAATTAAGGTAAATTGATTATTGAAGAAAGAAAGCTTTTAAATAAATTTAGTGCATCCTAAGTGTCCAGCGTTGATGAATCTGCACTGGCGCACAGTAACGTCTTTGGCTTTCACATTTATTTACTCACTGCATCCCCCAGGGCAACTTCTAGTCCTGTAAACTCCATTCATGGCAAGGCCCGCATACAGGAATACCATACCTTTCCATGTTTTGGAGATGTTTATATACATGAATGCTACCACCGTGTTACAGTTGCCTAAATTACTCAATACAGGAATGTGCTGTGCAGGTTTGTATCCTAGGGTAATAGGCTTTGTTACATAGCTTAGGTATACAGAGACTGTGCCAAGTAGGTTTGTGTAAGTACACTTTATGATGTCTGCACAACAATGAAACTGCCTAACACATTGCTCAGAAGAAAATTTCCATTGTTAAGTGATGCATCACTTTGTTTATAATAATAATTTTTATACTGTAAACATTTTCAAAAGATCTAGAAAGAGCTTATGGCCCTAAGAAGTAAATGGACCTGTGTTCCTTCTGCATTTACCATCTTGGTTAATAGCTGGATTTTCTATAAGATGCTACATCCTATACAGTCAGATTTTTTTCCAGTGAAAGCCATTTTCACTTCTGTATCACTGGAGGATCAGGCATGCTGACAGTCCTCAGGTGTAGCTAGGAAACTGTTCCTTCTCACCATTCCCTGACCGTCTGCCGTCTTAATGCGGACTTCTGCTTTGTGCATCTCAAAACAGTTACCACATTTTTTTCTTATTTTAAAAGCAATCTGCTTTCATATTAGGGTGTTTGCAAATGGGAAAAACAGTTGGTTTGCTAACTTTGCTGTTAAACAATGTTATAACTCATGTGCATGTAGCTTCATACATACCATTTTGGGTCTGTGTCCAATTATACCTGAAGGCAAGCACCTGTCTCTCAGTGAGTAGGGCACCGGCACCATATGCCAGAGGTGGCGGGTTCAAACCCAGCCCCGGCCAAAAAAACCTGAGTGCCTTTGTAATTGATAGGTGCTTCAGATTGTCCTACATTTATATTATACTTAGGTAAACATTCCTAGCAGCAGTGTATGATAAAGCCCATTTCCTTACATTGTCCTCATCAATAGCACATATTTTAAGTTTCTTGAGTCATTACCAATCTATTAGAGGAAAAAAAAAGACTTGACTTTTATTCCTTCTATTATGATTCAGAGGTATTTCATATTTAAGAATCACTGATCCTGATTTTTTAAAATTATTACTCATAGGCAGTGCCCATTTTTCTTTTGAGGGATGGTTTGGAAGGTTTTGGAGAACTCACATTGCTCAGCATGTTATTAATATTTGCCAATATTTTTCTCAGTTTGGCATATTATTTATCTTTTGATACTATTTCTGTAGAATTTTGCCATTCATGATTTTTAAAAATGTAGTTAAGTTTGGCTTTTCTGTTTATTGTAAACAGAATGGCTTCTAGGTGAGAATATTTTTAAAAATCTTTTCCACAATTTCCCTTAGCAATATTGTGCACATTCTTCATATTCTGTATTTAAGTATTTAATTTATTGAGAATTTAAACTGTTAACTTCATAAGGCACAGCCAAACATGAAGAAGAAAAGAGTTGGAGAATAGTGTAAGAAAAGATGAAGAAGAGTTGGAGAATAGGGTAAAATGCTTGCCAAGAAAGTTGGATAAAAGCAGTATGTTTTTTTCTAAATGGTAACCTAGTTTTCCTAACAATTTATTGAAATGTTCGTTTTTACACATTTGCAATGCCACCATTATACTATACACAAATTCCAAATGTGCTAAAGTCTTATTTTCAGACTTAAAAAAAATTCTCCTGGCATTCTATCTTCATGCTTAGCACTAGTCTGATTTTGCCGTGTAAAATATGTTCCTGAGTCTAACTTCCACTCACGATTTTGGCCCACTCTTTTAGGAAAACACCCCTGGAGAAAGTGGCGGCTGGGGAGAGCCCCATCTGGGGAAGAGTAACGCTCTTCTGGTAAACATGTAGGTCACACCACCTTCCTGCAGCCTCCTGCTTTGTCAAGGCTGCCCCTTCCCTCTATCCGGTCTAACACATCAGGGACTGCTGCTGCGATGGCCTTATGCAGGGGCCCTGTGGCCAGGCTGCAGGCCTTGGATCTAGTCCCACATGCCCCTAGCCTGCTTCACCAGCCTTCCCACCACTCCCTCCCCTGGTGGTGGCCACTCCAGCCCACACCTGCAGGAACCTGGATCCGTATAGTCTGGAAACGTGCACCCATCGAGTGCAGGGGGCCCCGGAGACCTGCTAGGTTCCCCCATGCTCCAGCCATGCTACCTATGTATAGCACACGTCCTTATTTTTCCCTCAAAAATTTGGGTAAAAAAGTGCACATTAGTCACAGAAAAACATGGTAGTTATTAGAGCTGTACGATGTGTTTTAACATTTGAGAGGGATATTGTCTCCATATTTCTGGTCCTTTTTCATAAATTTGACCCCTTTTCATGCTTGTGGTTCTCCGAAACAAATCAAAACTTGTTGACTTTTTAATTAGGATCATACTATAATGTTTGTTTTAAAAACAATTGTCATTTTTATGATAAGCATTTCTAATTTTTTTTTTTTTTTTTGAGACAGAGCCTCAAGCTGTCACCCTGGGTAGAGTGCCGTGGCATCACAGCTCACAGCAACCTGCAATTCCTGGGCTCAAGCGAGTCTCTTGCCTCCGCCTCCCAAGTAGCTGGGACTACAGGTGCCCGCCACAATGCCTGTCCATTTTTTGGTTGCAGCCGTCATTGTTGTTTGGTGGGCCCAGGCTGGATTCGAACCCACCAGCTCAGGTGTATGTGCCTGGCGCCTTAGCCCATTGAGCCACAGGTGCCGAGCCATGATTAAGCATTTCTATCTAACAATATGTATATGTCTCTAAATTTTCTTTTTTTATCTTTTAGTTTTAAACTTTCATAAACAATTTACATATATCTCTTGAGGATTTTGCAGCTTTTTTTTCCTCTTTAGCATTTTTGTTTACTCTATTTATTCAACCAATTCTCCTTTTTTATTCTCTCTGTGAACTTGCTTAAATAGTCCTATAGTTTATAGCTACTTGTTAAAATTATTTTTTGAAATAAACCTGTTATCTTCAAACTTCAAAATTTTCATAGAATTCCAATTTGCTAACCTAGCAACATTCTCTCCAACCCGCTGTAACTTCAACATTTCACATTCTGTTGCATACTCTTCAAGTTGGTACCTATAAAGATTAATATCACATAGACTAAAATTTCTTACAATTCACTTATTCTCTTATCCTTTTTCATGCATTTTCTGCTCTCACGACTGTTAAAGTCCCACTATTTTAGGGTGACATAATAGTCTGATAGTCATCGGGTTGCATTGACTTTTTTTTTTTTTTTTTTTTTAATTTTTCTGCAGTTTTTGGCCGGGGCTGGGTTTGAACCTACCATCTCTGGTATATGGGGACGGCACCCTACTTCCTTTGAGCCACAGGCACCACCGGGGTTGCATCAACTTTTCTCTCTTCATCCTCCTAGCCCCACTCATCATGACTTGATATTCTGTTTATCGCCTCTGCTTTCTGAACATCCTTTCTTTAGGCTTAGTGACTCTGAGTTTCTCTGAGTCTTATTTCCCCTTCTGATTCTCACTTCCAAAATACATAATTTCTAGTGACCTATATTTGGACTGTACTCTTTGGAATGTCACATTTCCTTTTGAATTCTGCTTTATATGCCTTACAACATTTATTTCCATTTCTTTTTTTTAAATTTCAGATTAATATGAGGGTACAAATGTTTCGGTCACATTATTTTCAATTCTAAGGTAAAGTTCAAGTTGTAGTTGAGCCCTTCACCCAGGGGCCATGCTGAACACTCACACTGTGCCCTTTAGGTGAGATCCTGCCCATTGCCTCCTTCTCCCTCCCCTCACCCTGGCTAGACTACACTTGTGATTTTCTTTCGTGTGGGTGTGCAATTGTTTATATATTGGTTTCATATTAGTACTGAGTACATGGATATGTTTTGTTCTCCATTCTTAAGTATATCTCCATTTCTTATTTTCTAGTTCTGTTCTACTCTACCTGAGCCATCTATCAGAGATGCATGTTCCCATTTAAGCAGCAGGACACAGCGACCCAACCAGTTACTTCATTTTTCCATCATCTTCCACTTAGGTGTGGCTGTGCAACTGATTCTTAATAGATTAGTAGAAATGGTGTATTACCCTTTTGAGTTCAACATGGTTAGGAATTGGGTGTGACCACTGTACTTTCTTCTCCTGTCTGCTGATTTTATATTAATGCCCAGTAAAATCTTGGTAGCCATATGTTAAAGATGGCAAAGACTTTCAGCCCACTTTTCTAAATGACTGTGGAGCAGGGTCCCTTCCCCTTGTTTTATTGTTTTAGTCTTACACGAGCAAGAAATGAGCAATTATTCTATTAATCCACTTAGATTTTAAGGTTTTTCTACTATAGTAGCTAGGATTATTACATTAACTTATAAATATAATTGCTCTTTGAACATTTTCCTTTAAGGTTATTTTAGATACTTCAAACTTATTATGTCCAAAATATACTGCTTTGTCTTCTGCTAAACCTGGTCTTTATTCTTTTCTCTCTTTCTGTTAATGAACACAGTAAACTGCTAGTCACTCAGATTAAAATCATCATTTTAACTTTTTATTTCATCTCTTTCTCATCTAATTACTTCCCACTCCCTAGCAAAATCTTTCCTTTATACATAATTTATGTTCTTACATTTTCAAACCATATATCCTACATCAGGCTCTTGTTATCTCTTAAATGGACAATTTCCATGAGGTTATAACCAGTCTTCCTATTTCATTTTTCACACTCTTTCTCTGTATCCCATTAACATTCCAAACTTGGTTCTGATATGCTATTACCTTTTACTCAGACGTCATGTCACAAAGTTCAAATTCTTTATCCAGAATCTTTCCTTCGAAATAATTTTTGTCTTATTTCATGAGGCTCCCCATATGGTAAAATGGTGTCTTCACATACGCTTTTATTTTCCTGTCTCCCTTTGTGCTGTTGACATGGAATATCCTGCCCCTCCAGTTAAGAATATCTAAAGTCTTCCTAACTTCAGCATCCAACTGATACATTATTTTTTCCAAGAAGTTTCTCCTTCATTAGTAATAAATAATTGCTTCATCTTCTGATGAAGTATAATTAGATGGAGTGTCATTTATGACACACTGCTTTTCTTATAACTATTTATGTATTATCTTATCTCCCAAAGCAGAGGAAGAGCTTCTTGATGACATCTTTTCAAAAAATCTTAATAGAATTTTACCTGAAAAATTGCACATGAAAATAAATATATGTGTCTTTTTGCCAGCAAGTAAAAATGGGTGCAAGCTGAAGTAAAAATCAGACGTCCAAGGGGTTACTGGATTATTGTAAGACAATATGAGACATACTCCATAGTCACCAAACAATCACTCTGAAATGAGAGACGTTATTACTTCATAATGTTCAACTAAAGTGAATCATGTTTCTTGACATATTTTTCAATTTAAAACAAGATGGTTCTTGGCAGTATAACATGCACCATGAAAAATAGATACATTCTTCTTAGAGGGGAAAAATGGTGAAGAAATGAGTCTTTGATGTTTGTCAAGGAATGCCACCTTCATTTTGATCTGCAGAAAGGCAGTAATCTGAGAACTACTGTTCTCATTGTTTACGCTGTCATCTGAGAAATGAATGATTGCCCATATATACGGATATTGATTCACCACTACAAAAGTGTTAAGAACTTTGAACATACACAAATACATTTTTAATTTTATATGGGGAGAGTTAATCATACTTCTCTGTTATCAATCTGTGCAAGCTTCTCCCCTTTTAGTTTTCTGAATTACCTTTTTTATTTGATTCTTCATTTTCACTGATAATCCTTTCCACTTATGCCTATAGATGAAACATATCTTAAACATATCTTTGGAAACTATAAAATGTTACTCTGTATATATATGTATTATGTGTTTTAGTTTACATAAATCATATTATCTTATTCTGCTCAATAGTTTTACTATTTAGTATTTTTCTTAGGATTTATTAATTTTACTGTATATACCCCTGCTTTTATTCTTTCAACTATTTTCTAGATTATGTCTTACGTATTTGCCTAATTTTATTCATTTTATCTCTTGGGATTGGCACCTGTTATTTTGAGAAGGTTTTGTAGGTCACATGCACATACACTTTTGCTAAATACTTTCTTGCTTTGTAGAAGGGTCAAATCAATTGACAAGCCTTCCAGCAAAATCCAGCAGCTTAATTTCATCATTATGCTTTCTAACATTTGGTGTTATCCAGCTTTCTTATTTTTGTCCATTTGGAAACTGGTCATTTGAAAATGGTGCTACTTAAGTAGTGAGGTTGAACCTTGTTTTCATTTATGCAGCTTTTATCCACTTCATTGGATATTCTATCTTTTTTGATTTTCAGAATTCCTTTGTATAGTTTAATACTTTGTTAGTTTTAGACATTGCAATATTCCTATCAATCTTTAACCTTTCCTTGAACTTTGCTTATCGTATTCTTCATTGAAAAGAAATTTCCTTATATCTTGTTAAATTTATGAGTTTTGGTTTTGTTTTTCTCAATGAAATGTAATAAGATAATAATTCAAATAAGTAGAATGAATCCATGTTAAGGGTACATTTTGATGAGCTTTGGCAAATGCATACATCTGTGTACTCACCACCTTAAACAACACATAGAAAACTTTCAATCCCCCCAAAATTTTCCTGTGACCTTTTACAGTCCATTTTGGCCTTGATCCCCAGCCCTCTGCAACTAGTGATCGTTTTCTGTCACTAAATATTAGTTTTCCTTTTTCTACATGTCATATAAATGGAATCGTGCACTGTGTACATTTTACAGTTAGCTTCATTTACTGAGCATAGTGTTTTGAAAGAACTTAAAAGAAAAAAATGCATAGAAACAGACACTCATACACACATGTGATACTATTCGATATCTCTAGTGCTCTTTATTCCTGCCTATATATCCAAGTTACTTGGCATCATTTATTTTTCAGTGCCCCATATTTCCTTTAACATTCCTTTTTATTGCACAAATGCTACTTATAACTCATTTTTTAAAAACAAAAATGGATTTATTTCCACTTTATTAATGAAGGGTAGTTACACAAGCAATAGGATGATAGGCTTCAAAGCTTTTCTTCCTCTACTCTGGACATACCATTCTGAAGTCTTCTGGCTTCAACTGTAAATGATGCAAAATCCATTGGTCATTGATTGTATCATTGTTACTATTTACATATTTCCCCTTTTCCAGCTGCTTTCAAGATTCTCTGTTTTTATAGTTTTTAGAAATTAATTATGAAATTCTGGAGTATGATTTTCTGTGTGTTTATACTACTTGGGATTGGCTAAATTCTTTTGACCTGTATGTTAATATTTCTTTTTATTTCTTTATGCCAAATTTGGGAATATTATAGCTTTTATTTCTCCAAATATTTTTTCTTTCACTTTTTGTCTCTATTCTCCTGGGACTCCAGTGACATAATTTTGAAGCATTTGATACTATCTCACAAGTGTCTGTACCTTTATTAATTTTTCTTCAGTCTTTTTCTCCGGTGGATTAGAAATTTTATTCATTTAATTTAGTTTGAGTCTAGCTGTTTTTTTCTTTTTCCATTTTAAAACTGATTTGATCTCATCTTGTGTAATTTGCATTTCAGCCACTGTACTTTTCAGTTCTACGGTTTATATTTCATTCTTTTTAATAGTTTCTGTGTCTCTATTGAAATACCCTATGTATTTATATGAATTGTTTTAATTTTTAATGTTTTTATGTAATTCCTTGAATGTCTTTGTAATAGCTGCTTTGAGTTGTTTGCCTACTGTATTCAACATCTGTATGCATTCACAGTCATTTTCTATTAATTTGTTATACCATGAATAAGGGTCACGCTTGCTTGTTTTTAGTTATTTTTCCTTGTCCAGTAATCTTTGTGGAGAAGCAGACATTATAGAAAACATATTGCAACAACTCAAAAAGTGCTCTTCTAACGATGATGACTATTCTTATTTTCCTCCTAATTAGTTCACTGGTCTGGACTCACTGTGAATTTTGTCTCTCCTGTAAGGTTCAGCTCTTGATGTTTTTAATAAGATTTTTCTTTCAGCTTGCTTCTCCTGCTATTTTTTCTCATCCTCACCCTCTTTCTCATCTTTTTCCCTTTCTTCATCTCCTTTTTTTCTAGCCTCCCAGGCATTTTGCCTGAATGTACAATTTAGCAATTAGCTAAAAGTGTTATGTGCAGAGTTTCTACTCTGATTCCAGGGCTTTTCTAAATTCTAGGTACTTCCTTTCTGATTCTAGGTACTTTTCCTATACCTGTGGCATTGTTTTATTTCTCTTATTCATTCTATTCATTCCCTTATTATTGTGCATTAAGGTGATAGATTTTCAAATGTAAAACCAGTCCTCGTGAATAGATTAGTGTCGTCATCACAGATGCAGGCTTGTTAGAAGAGCAAGGTCGGCCCTCTCTTGCTCTCGTGTGCTATGTGCTACCTTCTCTCATGTCCTGATGCAGTAAGGAGGCCTTCCTCAGACGCAGTTCCTGAATTTTGGACTTCCCAGCCTTCAGAACCAGGATGTAAATACATATCCGTTCATTACTAATGCCCCAGTATCTGATATTTTATTATAGCAGAATAAGGTGGACTTAGATAAAGCCTTTCCCAAGGTATACGATAGAAAAATATTTTCTTTCAGTCTGTAGCTTATCTTTTCATTTTCTTAACAGTATCTATTGCAAAGCAAGTTTTATATTTCAATACAGCCTGAATTACCAAGGTTTTGAAAATTTTATGAATATTAATTTTGGTGTCATACAAAACTACTTATTAGTAGAGGTCTTTCAGATTTTTTATCTTCTGCTTTCTTTCTAGAAATTTTGTAGTTTGACATTTGAATTTATGTCTATGACTATCATGATAATTTTTTAATTATCATAAAGTATAGTATAAGTGTGGGACACTTGATTATAAAGTGTGTGTTGAGGTTCAATTTCTTTTTGGATGGGAATTCGAACTTTTCCAGTGGCAACGGTTGAGAAGACAATCCTATATTAGGTTGTCTTTGCACTTTTTCAAAAATCTGATGACGTGTTCATAAAGATATGGTTCTATGTTTTCTGTTCTGCTTCACTAATTAATTTTTGTCCTTTGACCAGCACCACAGTATCTTAATTACTTTAGCTTTATAGTATGTCTTCCAGGGAGTGTGAGTCTTCTAATTTTATTCTTCTTCAAGATTGTTTAGTCTAGTTTTTGTGTATTTTCATATGAATTTTAGAGTCAGCTTGATAAAATCTACAATAAAGCTTGCCATAATTTTGACTGTGATTGCATTGAATTTGTACTTTTAATATGGGCAGAATTTATATCTTTATATTGAATCTTCTAATTCATGGTTTACATGGTATAGTTTCTCATTTACTTAGATCTTTTTTGATGTCTTTAATTAGTGCTTTGTTTTAATGTTTGTTGTTCACCTGAAAAAAATGTGCATTTTGCTATTATTGGATGGATTATTTTATAAATGTCTATTTGATCAAGGTAGTTCATAATATTCTTCAAGTTATAAATATGCTCAAAGTTTCACTGCATAATATTTTTATCAATTTCTGAGAGATGAATATTGCTATTTCCAACCACCATTGTGGATTTTTCAGTTTTGCCCATCACATCTATCAGTCTTTGACTCATATATTTTGAAATTCTTTTGTTATGTTTATGTAAATTTAGAACCCTTTTATCTTCTTGGAGAATTGACTCCTTAATGCTTATATAATACAGGCAGTCCTCAAGTTACAAATATCTGACGGACATACTACTTGACCTATGAATCAAGGCTAATACAGGTAATAGGTAAATATGAGTGTTCCAACTTACATACAATTTCTACTTAAGAAAAAACCTATAGAAACTATCACATTGGTAATCCAGAGACTGCTTGTATGTATACCAGATAATTTTCATTGCTCTGAAGACTACTTTGTTTGAAATTAATAATACTATAAAGGTTTTCTTTTAATTCTTATTTTCATGGTATACAAGAAATACTTGGTATATATTTCTTTTCCTTTTTTTTTTTTTTTTCAGTTTTTGGCCGGAGCTAGGTTTGAACCTGCCACCTCTGGCATATGGGGTTGGTGCCGTACTCCTTTGAGCCACAGGCGCTGCCCTGGTATATATTTTGTTATTATTTTAGTTTTAGAGTATCTAGGATTTTATACTTAAAATGAATTTTTTATAGTAAACATACAGTTTGGTCTTCTTAATTAGTTTTTAGACATGGGGTCTTGCTGTGTTGGTTGGGCTCATACTCCTGTGCTCAAATAGTCTTTCCTCATCAACCTTCCGAGTAACTGGGATTCCTGGCACATATCACTGTACCTAGTGGACTTACTTTCTTTTATCCAGTTGGATAATTTCTGACACGAAACTGCTTTGTTTAGACCATTTATATTTCAAATGATTCTTTTTCTTTCTTTTTTATTGAATCATAGCTGTGTACAATAATTCAGTCAATGATTCTTATATTTAAATTATACTTAAATTTTGTGATCATATTTCAAGTCATTTTTAAAAATTATATTTAAATAATTATTCATAATAAAATTTACTATTTACTTTTCTGCATATCAATGCTAATACTTATATTTTCTTTCTTTTATTTCAATATCTTTAGAGGCTACCATTTTCTGTTATATGACTGAACTGTATACTGAAGAAGTTTAGGCTTTTAATATGCCCCTCACCTGGATAACGTTCATTGACCTAGAAATGTGTAGGAGAGTTTGGGCTCCACTGTCTCTCCTTAGTTGGGTGAGGTTTCTTTAGCCTGAATTCAGTAGTACCCCAGATTCCCACAATCGTACCATGGGCCTGTGGCCAGAGGAAACAAAATCCTTCTCTTATAGCCTGCTCTAGCAGGAGTGTTTCCTGCAGACCGCATTAGATGGCTTGTGTTTTTTAATCCAATCAGCCAATGTATGCCTCCTCAGTGGGGAATTCAAGCCTTTGACATTTATTGAGATAATTGGTAAGAGTGGTAGCCTTCTATTCATCTTATTTTGTGAAAGTCCGTTGGTTAGTTTTGTCTTTTGCATCATTG
>CAUYRH010058236.1:0-10202 GCA_963574655.1 Perodicticus potto
CCATGGACTGATACATAAAGAAAACGTGTTATATCCAAACAATGGATGAACTTCGAACGTAATACGCAGTGAATGAATCCAAACACATAACACCATTATATTATATGATTCAATTTATATGAAAAAATGAAAAGAAAGTAAATCTACCGAGGCAAAAAATACATTAGCAAGGCTTAGATAGGTCTCTGGTGGATGATCTAATGAGGACTGGCAGGCAGCTAAAGGACACTGGGATTCTTTATGAGGTGTATTTATTTATTTTGATTTTTTGTAATCTTTATTTATTTTTGAAATATTGGCAAATATCTGTAACTATAGTGAAATTTATTTTTGTAAAATTGGCAAATATCTGTAACTAAACTAAAATCAGGGAAATGGACACTTCAAGTGTTTTAATGTATGGTGTGTAAAATGTGTCTTAACAAAACCATTGCAAAAAAAAGAAAACAAATGTAAGGGGCAATGAAAGAAAGAAAATCTTGTGTTGATTATATCCTCACTCCAAGTTGAGCCTGTGTCTGATGCTTAGTTCCTCCCCTTAGCAAAGGGAAGGATGTCTTTAGCATTCTGCAGAACAAAGCTCACCAGAGCAGAGAGGGTAGAGAGTAGTACATTGGGACAGGCACGCAGATTGGCAGCTTCACTTTGTTCTAAAAACAGGCCTCTGCTCTGGGTTCGCAGGCTCACTAAAACTGTTCATAGGTATGGTTCGCCTTCCCGGGCTATATGCCTCACCAGATAGGCAGCACTGGTGGCTCATCAAAAAACCTCCCACTCTGACACCCACCCAGAACAATTGTTGCCTTGGCTAACTTGTGACACAAAGGACAATCATCCCTGAAGTTGCCTCAGCAGGACCTAGACTGCAAGAAATGAGAAAAGATTAGTGGGTTGATGACGGGGCAGTGGAGACAACTTGCTAGCTCCACCTGTGTGACAGCCTAAGAATTCTGGAATCCTGTGGCTTTAAAACTTCCGAAGGTGCCTGCCTCACAAAGTGGCCTAAGTGTTCTTTCCTTCAGTTGGTGAGGTTCAGGAAAGGAAGGGGCAGACATGTTTAATCCACATGTATTAGATGTTCCAGCAGTGATTTTTGATAATGGTTCAGAACTCTGCAAAGCGGGCATTTCTGGAGAGAATAGACCTCATCATATCATCAGCTCTGTCGTGGGCCATCCTAAAGTTAACATTCCTTCAGAAAGAGGCAATGAGAAGTACTTTATGGGAGAAGAGGCCTTGTGCAGGTATGAGACATTATCTTTGCACTACCCCATTGAACGTGGACTGGTAACAGGATGGGATGACATGGAGAAAGTCTGGAAACACCTTTTTGAATGCAGGCTGGGAGTAAAACCCTGTGACCAACCTGTACTCATGACTGAGCCCTCCATGAACCCAAGGGAGACTCGAGAGAGACTTGCCGAAATGATGTTTGAGAACTTTAACGTGCCTGCTTTCTACCTGTCCAACCATGCCGTGGTAGCTCTCTATGCCTCTGCCTGCATCACAGGCCTGGTGGTGGACAGTGGACATGGGGTCACCTGCACTGTCCCCATCTTTGAGGGCTACGCCCTGCCTCATGCATTCGCCAAGCTCCATGTGGCAGGGAGGGACATCACAGAGCACCTCACCCAGCTCCTCTTTGCTGGGGAGTGTACTTATTCTGGCATTCTCAACAAGGCCTCGGTGAATGACATTAAAGAGAAGCTGTGCTACGTTGCCTTGGAGCCAGAGAAAGAGCTAGGCAAGAAGTCTGGGGAAGTCTTTCGAGAATACAGACTTCCTGATGGGAATGTCATACACATTGGGGATCAGTTGTTATACCAGGCACCAGAGGTTCTCTTTGCACCTGACCAGCTAGGCATCCACAGTCCAGGACTCTCAAAAATGGTCTCCAGCAGCATCACAAAATGTGCCACTGACATCCAGGAGAACCTTTCTGCGGATATTGTACTTTGTGGGGGCACCAGTCTCTTTCCTGGACTGGAGGAAAGGCTCTTGAAAGAACTGGGTCAACTGGCTTCCAGAGGGATCCGCATCAAGGTCACGGCATCTCCTGACAGACGTTTCTCTGCATGGATTGGTGCGTCCATAGTGACTTCTGTGAGCACTTTCAAGAAGATGTGGGTCACTTCTGAAGATTTCAAGGAGTTTGGGGCATCTGTGGTTCAGAGAAGATGCTATTAAGATCCCTGAGCACAAGGGATGACCCAAAGTGTCAGACTGCAGGAGTACTATTGGAAAGTTACGGGTTCTCTTGGCCTTCAGCATGATGTGATGTTCAATAAAAGGGTTTTGCAATTGCAGGTTTCAGTTTATTATTGGTAATGCTAGAATTTCTGACTCATCTTATCAATATTTAAGTGATTGTACCCCTCTCTTCTTGTTCTACGGGCCTCTTAAGTTGTTTTCTCCTTAATCAAGCTGCATTTGGGTAGGTTTCTCAGAATCAGTGGGTTAAGTGGTTCTGTCACCCAGTACCCAGCAGACAGAATCACCAATGCAAGTCAAAGAAGGGGAAAGAAATGGGGCAGTAACAGGAAGGCTAGGCTATTGCTAGAGCTCAACAACTCTCTTATTGGGTTGGCCTTTAGTCAGAACAACCAGGTTCTTGCTGTGCTGTTATATGATCAAAAAGCTAAATAGAATGGAGAGAAGAGTTGAGCACAAAGATTACCATTTCTTAAGGCTCTTCTAAGCTCAGGGCCCTTGCTCTCATTCGGAGCATTAAGAATCAATACCTCTAGTTGAAAGGATTATATTATAAATGTCAGCCTGAACGAAATAAAACCATTTATCAACAAAATTAATATTTAAAACATCTTTGCAACTCTGTGCTTACTTCTGTCACACTACTAGCCTACATATAGCCATGAAAGTTGTCAAACACTGGAAATCACTATAAATTAGGCCTTTTTATTTTATATTTATTTATGTATTTATTTGCAGTTTTTGGCCGGGGGCCGGGTCTGAACCCGCCACCTCCAGTACATGGGGCTGGCGCCCTACTCCTCGAGCCACAGGGGCCGCACAGGCCTTTTAATTTTTATACTTGAGTACATTTGTTTAACAGCAATTAATTGGGAATTCCGACCAGTGCTCATGATGTATGAGTAATTTTATATTATATAATTTTTATTATATATTTTGATATTATTAATTAATAGTCAAGACTTTTAAATGTGGGGCAGAGCAAGATGGCGGACCAGAAAGAGCATTTGGACCAATGCTCCTCGTGTTACTGAGGAACGAAAGAAAACCAAACTGTGCCTGGAGAGGAGTCCTTGCCTGGAGCTGTGGCTCAGATGTGCAGCAAGGTGGCAAGGGGCTGGATACAGTACATGATCTGGAGCAGCAGAGTTGTGACACACTACAAAAGTTTTCTGTGAGTGGGAGCGACCAGCCCTTCCGGGGAGGTCTGGGATGGGAGGAAGCCCTTTGAGAGGAAACCCTGGAAGAGTGGGCGCATCTACACAGTATACCGCAGCCAATTGTGAGGGCTGATCTTAGCAGATTTGCCACCGCTTTGATGGCAGCAGAGAAGGCCATACTTGGAAGGTCTTGGCAGCCAGGCAATGGCCATCGTGGCAAGTTCAAGAGAAGGTCCTGAGAGCAGGCATCCTACAGGGACACAACATTCTTAGCTCTGCCTGCTGGGATCGGACCACTAATGGTAACAGGCTCAGGGACTCTTGCACCTCATGGGAACTGTTGCCCGGGGGCTCCGTGAGTCCTGCTTCTGAAGCATCTGGAGAGCTTTTGAGATCCTAACCTGGTGAAGCCCGAATGCTGAGGAAATAAGCAGGGGATTAGTGCGGACAATTAAGTTAGGAAACAGGTCTATCCTTGGGAACTAGAGAGAGGTTACTAATGGTTTCGTTTATCACCTAACTCTACACCACTACCTGGTGTCCTGGCAATATATTGCAACACAAATATATTCCTTCTAAAGTAGCATTCTACCGCCAATATATATGCTTTTACATATATGTATGGGTATAAATACATTTTTAGTATAATATTAATAATATTAATAATTATATTAATAATTAATAATTATATTATTATACTAAAAATGTATTTATAATAATAATAATATTATTATTATTTGTAGAGACAGAGTCTCACTTTTTCACCCTCGGTAGAGTGTCGCGGCGTCACACAGCTCACAGCAACCTCCAGTTCCTGGGCTTAGGCAATTCTCTTGCCTCAGCCTCCCAGGTAGCTGGGACTACAGGCGCTCGCCACAACACCCGGCTATTTTGTTGTTGTTGCAGTTTGGCTAGGGCCAGGTTTGGACCGGCCACCCTCGGTATATGGGGCCGGTGCCCTACTCACTGAGCCACAGGCACCACCCTGGTATATCTTTTCATTTTTTATCGATTTTTTTCCTTTCTCTTTTATTCTTATTGTTGTTGTCAGTTTTGTTTTTCTTTGTTCTTTTTGGTTCCTTCATTTACTGGTTGCTGAGGTTGCTTATTTTTGGTTATTAGAGCTTTACGTTATTTTGTATTGATGTGTTTTGGTCCTTGCTAATTTGTTTCGTTGGTTCCTTTCCTTTTTGTTTTTATTGTTTCAGATTCATGGAGGGTACAAAGAATTAGGTTACACTCATTGTGGTTGTTAGGTAAAGTCCCTGATACAATTGTGTCTGGTGACCAAGAGGTGTGCCATACACAGTGACACCCCCTTCTCCCTCCTCTTCTCCCCAATCTCTCATTCCCCTACCCAGTCCAGTCCCCTGTTATTCTATCATCCACTGCCTTCATATTAGAATTGAGTACATTGGATTCTTGCTTTTCCATTCTTGTGATGCTTTACTAAGAAGAATGTGTTCCAGCTCCATCCAGGTTACTACAAAAGATGTAAATCTCCATCTTTTTAATGGCTGAATAGTATTCCATCATATACATATACCATGGCTGGTTAATCCATTCCTGGGTTGGTGGGCATTTAGGCTGTTTCCTCATTTTGGAAATTGTAAATTGAGCTGCAAGAAACAGTCTAGTGCAAATGTCCTTATGATAAAGGATTTTTTTGTTGTAGTTCTTGGTAGATGCCTAGTAATGGGAATGCAGGATCAAATGGAAGGTCTAATTTGAGTTCTTGAGAATACTCCACACTTCTTTCCAAGAAGATTGTACCAGTTTGCAGTCCCACCAGCAGGGTAAATGTGTTCCCTTCTCTCCACATCCATGCCAGCATGTGCAGCTTTGAGATTTTGTGATGTGGGTTATTCTCACTTTGGTTAGGTGTTATCTCATGGTGATTTTGATTTGCATTTCTCTTATGATCAGGGATGATGAGTCTTTCTTCAAATGTTTGTTATCTATTCTGCTGTCCTCCTCAGAGAAGGTTCTGTTCATATCTCTTGCCCAGTGGTAGATGGGATTGTCTTTTTTTTGTTGTTGTTGATTAATTTAAGTTCTCTCAAGATTCTAGTTATCAACCCTTTGTTAGATTCATATCCTGCAAATATCTTTTGCCATTCTGAAGGTAGTCTTTTTGCCTTACTTGTGTCCTTAGCTGTGTGGAAGCTTTTGGCTTAAGTAAGTCCCATTTGTTAATTTTTGTTTTTGTGATGGCCGCTGAAGTATTTGTCATAAAATCGTTCCCCAGTCCAGCATCATCAAGAGTTTTCCCCACATTTTATTCTATGATATTTTTTCTCATTTTGTGTCTTAGATTTAAACCTTTTATCCATCTCAAGTCAATTTTTCTAATGGGTGAATGGTGTGGGTCAAATTTCACTCTTTTACATGTGGTTATCCAGTTCTCTCAGCACCATTTGTAGAATAGGTATTCTTTTCCCCACTGTATGTTTTATTTGGTTATTAAAGATCAGATGGCAAGTAGAGACTGGTTTCATCTCTTGGTTTTCTATTCTGTTCCATATGTCAATGTCTCTACTTTTGTGCCAATACCATGCTGTTTTGATTACTGTGGACTTATGACATAGCCTGAAGTCTGGTAGGGTGATGCCTCCAGCTTTGTGTTTAGTACTAAGAACAGTCTTAACTATATGTTTTTTATTTTGTTTTATTTTCACTGTTTTTTTTTTTTTTTTTTTTCCTGCAGTTTCTGGCCAAGGCTGGGTTTGAACCCGCCACCTCCAGCATATGGGTCCGGTGCCCTACTCCTTTGAGCCACGGGCACTCCCCTATTTTCTTCTGGTTCCCTAAAAATCAAAGTACTATGTTTTCCAGTTCTTCAAAATATGATGTTGCTATTTTAATGGGGATTGCACTGAATCCGTACATTGCTTTGTGTAGAAGAGACATTTTGACATCGTTGATTCTTCCCAGCCAAGAGTATGGTATGTTCTTCCATTTGTTATTGTCTTCTGCAATTTCTTTTATTAGAGTTTCTTAATTCTCTTTGAAAAGTTATTTCACCTCTTTTGTTAGTTGTATTCCTAAGTATTTCATTTTTTATCAAGAAACTGTGAAAGAAATTTTGTCCTCAATTTGCTTCTCAACTTTGCTGTTATTGGTTGTAAAACAAAGGCTACTGTTTTGTGGACATTGATTTTATGTCCTGAGTCATTACTATATTTTTTGATAACTTCCATGAATTTTGTGGTTAAGTCTCTGTGGTTTTCTGAGTATAAGATCATATCATCAGCAAAGAGGGAGAGTTTCACCTCCTCTGCTCCAATTTGGATGCCCTTTGTATTCTTCTCTTGCCTGACTGCCTTGGCTAGAACTTCTAGCACTATATTCAATAATAGTGGCGATTGTGGACATCTTTGTCTTGTTCCAGTTCTAAGTGGGAAAGCTTTCAGTTTTACACCATTCACTATGATCTTAGCTATGGGTTTGTCATCGATCGCTTCAATCAGCTTAAGAAACCTGTGACCTATGCCTATTTTCTTAAGTGTTCTTGTCAGAAAAGGATGCTGAATTTTGTCAAATGCTTGTTCTGCTTCTGTTGAAAGAATCATATGGACTTTTTTTTGCTTCTATTGATATGGTGTATTACATTAGTAGATTTGGGTATGTTAAACCAACCTTGCATCCCTTGGATGAAGGCTACTCGGTTATGATGTATAATTTTTTAATAAATAGCTGCAATCTGTTAACTAAGATTTCGTTGATCATATTTGCATCAATATTCATTAGTGAAATTGGTCTGTAGTTCTCCTTTTTGGTTGGGTCTTTTTCTGGTTTTGAAATCAACGTGATGTTTGCTTCATAGAACGTTTTGGGGAAATTTCCTTCTTTCTAAGTGTTTTGGACTAGGTTCTGCAGTATAGGCACAAGCTCATCTTTGAAGGAGTGATAGAATTCTGATGTGAAACCATCTGTGCCTGGGCTTTTATTTGTTGGAAGTTTTCTTGTTTCTGCAATCTCAGTGCTTGATGTTGGTGTGTTCGAGAGATCTATTTCTTCCTGGTTAGGTCTAGGAAGATGGTGTGATTCCAAGTATTCGTCCATTTCCTCCACATTGTCAAATAACTGGGCATAAAGTTTTGGGTAGTAGCCAGAAATAATCTCTTGTATCTCTGTGGTATCAGTTGTTATTTCACCATTTTCATTTCTGATTGAGGTTATTAAAGATTTTATTTTTGTATTTGTGATTATTCCAGCCATAGTTTGTAGATATAGTTTATCTTTAAAAAATCAAATTTTTGTTTCATTAATTTTCTGAATTTTTTTTATTTTCAGTTTCATTTCCTTCTTATTTAATGTTGTTTATTTCGTTTCTTCTGCTAAGAGTGGAATTGTATCTCTCTTCCTTTTCCATTTCTATAAAATGATTCATTAGTTTGTTGGCATGCTTTCTCTATGTTTTTGGGATTTAGGTATCTAATGCAATAAATTGTCCTCTTAGGAGTGCTTTTGCAGTGTCCCACAGGTTTTGGTAGTTTGTGTCTTCGTTGTTGTTATGCTGAAGGAAGTTAATTATTTCCTTTTTTATCTCTTCCTTAACCCAACGGTTATTTAGCATAATATTTTTTAATTTCCATGCCTCGGTGGAGATGAGTTCATATTTGCATCAATATTCATTAGTGAAATTGGTCTGTAGTTCTCCTTTTTGGTTGGGTCTTTTTCTGGTTTTGAAATCAATGTGATGTTTGCTTCATAGAATGTTTTGGGGAAAGTTCCTTGTTTCTAAGTGTTTTGGATTAGGTTCTTCGGTATAGGTACAAGTTCATCTTTGAAGGAGTGATAGAATTCCAATGTGAACCCATGAGGCTCTGATTTTTATTCATTAAGTTATTGATGTGTTTTCTTTCTGTTTTTAGGATATCGGCATCTAATTCAATAAATTTCCCTCTTAGGACTACTTTTGCAGTGTCCCACAGATTTTGGTATCTTGTGTGTTCATTACTGTTGTGCTCAAGGAAGTTAATTATCTCCTTTTTTTATCTCTCCCTTGACCCAATGTCATTCAGCTTCATGTTGTTTAATTTCCATGACTTTGTTTGGTGATGACAATTTTTGTTGAATTTGAGTTCCACCAATATCGCGTTGTGTCCTGAGAAGATACAAGGTACAATGTCAATTTTTTTCATTTTTTTGAGGTTTGATTTGTGTCCTAGGTTATGTTCTAGGTTGGAGCATGTTCCGTAGGCCGATGAGAAGAACGTGTATTTTTTAGCTTTGGGGTGGAGTATTCCATATATGTCTATGAAGCACAGTTGCTCTAGGGTCACATTTAAGTCTCTTGTATCTTTGTTAAGTTTCTATTTAGAGGATCTGTGCAGCTCTGTCAGAGGAGTGTTAAAGTCTCCGCAATTATGGTATTTTGTGATATCATACAGCTCAGACTATACAAAGTCTCTTTCAAGAATCTGCGAGCACTTAAGTTGGATGCATAAATATTTAGAATTGAAATGTCTTCTTATTTCTGCTTGCTGTACTGTTTAATTGACCAATATCAAGTGTCCATCTTTATCTTTTTTGACTTTGGTTGGTTTCAATCCACTTGTATCTGAAAATAAGATTGAAGCCCCTCTTCTTAAGAATTCCATTTGCCTGAAAAATCATTTCCATCCCTTGACCCTATCTTTTCCTTTTCCTTTTGAGGCTAGGTGTGTTTCCTAGCAATGGAAACGACAGCAAATGGATGGCTTGTGCTTTTTTATTCAATAAGCTAGCCTATGCCTCTTTACTGGAGAATTCAAACCATTAACATTTCTTGAGATAATTACTAAGTGTGGTGGAGTTCTATTCAGCTTATTTTGTGAAAGTCCATTGCTTAGTTTTATCTTTGTGGAAGCTATGTTTTGTCCTTTAGTTTCTGGGTGTTTACTTCATTGGTGGTCCATTGTGATGATCAGTGTGTAGAATAGGTCTAAGTATTTCCTTTAGAGCTGGTCTTGTTGTGGCAAATTTCCTAAATGTTCACATATTGGTAAATGATTTGATTTCACTGTCAATTTTAAAGCTTAGCTTAGCAAGATATTAAATTCTGGGCTGAATGTTGTTTTGTTGATGTAGATAAAATGTAGATGACCATTGTCTTCTGGCTTGAAAATTTTCGTTTGAGAAGTCCATAGTCACCCTGATGGATTTGCCCCTGTAGGTCAATTGGCGCTTACTCTTTGCAGCTTACTGAATCTTCCTAGTGTCTTGACTTTGGAAAGATTCTTTGTAATATGCCTGGGAGAAGCTGTATTTGAGTGGAGAAAATCTGGCGTCCAATATCTCTCTGAAAGGAGTGTATCAGAATTTTTGGTGTTATTTGGGAAATTTTCATTTATGATATCCTCTATTATGGCTTTCATTCCTCTGTGGATTTCTTCTTCCCCTTTTGGGATGCGTATAACTCATATGTTTGAACGCTCCATGAAATCCCATAATCTTGCCAGTGAACGTTCTGTTTTATTTCTCTTTTTTTCTGACTCCCTAATATCTGAGCTAGTTCAAGAGCTTTATCCTTTATCAATGAGACTCTCTCTACTGTATGGTCTAATTATTGATAAATTCTACTGTATCTTTAATTTCCCTGATTGGTTCAATTCCTTAAGCTCTGCTATATTGGATAAAAAAAAAAAAAAAAAAAAAAAAAACCGTTTCTTATTTTGTATCCCGGTGCCACACATTCCACACAAGAACAAAAAAAATAGCTGGCTATGTGGCAGGCGCGTGTAGTCCTAGCTACTTGGGAGGCTAAGGCGAAAAAATCGCTTAACCCCAAGAGTTAGAGGCTTCTGTGATCTATGATGCCATGGCACTGTATTGAGGGTGACATAG
>CAUYRH010058239.1:0-14827 GCA_963574655.1 Perodicticus potto
TTCTTTTTTTGTTTTGTTTTTGTTTTTTGAGACAGAGCCTCAAGCTGTCACCCTGGATAGAGTGCTGTGACATCACAGCTCACAGCAACCTCCAATTCCTGGGCTCAAGCGAGTCTCCTGCCTCTGCCTCCCAAGTAGCTGGGACCACAGGCACCTGCCACAATGCCCGGCCATTTTTTGGTTGCAGCCATCATTGTTATTTGGTGGACCCGGGCTGGAATTGAACCCGCCAGCTCAGGTATACGTGGCTGGCGCCTTAGCCTGTTGAGCCACAGGCACCGAGCCACACTGGCCTTTCAACTGTGTCTTGAGTATGAACAATCCTTAGGCCCTAGGACTCACTAGGGACATGATAAGAAAGTGACAGCCCTTACGTAGACATCTGACCTCCAACTGGATTGGCACAAGTATATACTCCCCATCCATACCTCACCCCTCTAAACCTTCTCACCTGCCGGAGACCCACATATCACCCTTACCTCTCTCTTGGGGCACAATCCAGGCCTCCCTCCTTGCCATCTCTCCTCTCCTCTGTCTCAGGCTTGCTGTGCCCTCTGAACCACTCAGGGCCCAGGAGGAAGTTAAAATGGCACACACAAGCTGGATAATTGGAAAAAAATTCGGTAAAGGGACTTTTTACAAAGCTGTGGCCAGCATTTAAAAAAATCAAAGGATAATTCAGTACTCCAGGACTGGGAACAGAAGTGATGTTAGTGGAATCCAGAGAAAGAGCCCTATGGAGAGGGGCTACTTGTGAGGAATTGTGGCCTGGGAAGGAGGAATGCCACCAACCTGGGCAAATCGGCAGGGAGAGAGAGAGGACAACATAATCCTCCTCCTCCCGTCACTTCTCCTGCAGGTGTTTCCCCGGATGGGTGAACCTGAGGCCAGCAGGCAAGGGAGCTATGGGAGCAAAGCAGAAGCCAAGCTCATGGGGGAGAGATTGAAGGGGAGGCTGGGATGGATCTGAAGAGGCAGAGAGAAGGTGATCCAGGGACCACCCCACCTAGCCCCACTCCATTCCTACTGACTCGGGGAAAGGGAGTAGAGTGATTGTTTTATTCCAAGGACAGTAGCCTAATATGATGAACAGATATTTTTCGTTTATTCTTCCTTACTGAGTATATGATCCTAAACATACTATTTAATTTCTATGCATCTCAGTTTTCACCTCTGCAAAGTGATAATGACATATATTTTATAGGGTTTTATGAGACTGTTGTGGTAGATACAGAGCAACAGGATGTGGCCTGGCACCTGGGAGGCCTCAACACGTAGAAAATATTCTTGCCAGACCTATTTTCCCTCACATGTCCTTAATCATAATCAGCGTTCCCTGCCTCTTTCGCAGTTTCATTCTCTCCGAGGAATTCTCCCCTCCTGTCAGCAAGCATGTCTGAACATCTCTTTTCCTAATTCAACTTTAATTTAGTTCATAAGAATAAATTCAGGGATCGGCAATTTCAGAGCTCTGGGCACTCCTAGAGGGCTGGACCCCTCATGTGGAGACAGCCATGGACTGGCAGAAAGCTCTTCATGTGTGGTCATCCGCAGGGGCCACAGCCAGCCACACCTCAGCCTCTGAGGGCTTGGCCTGCGGGACCCCAGTGGAAGCTGACGTGTGTTGGGACAAGTAGCAGCCAAACTGGGCAGCCGACTAAAGCAGGGCGAGTTGCTGAACCTTCTTTCAGAGATTGGGCAACAGACAAACCTGGAAAAGACTGTCTAGCTTGGGGTTTGCTTAGTCATGCAGGATGCACACTTGTGGTGCACTGGCCTTTCAATGGTGTCTTGAGTGTGAACAATCGTTAGGCCCAAGGGCCCACTGGGGACATAATAAGAAAGTGACAGCCCTTACGTAGACATCTGACCTCCATCAGGATTGGCCCAGGTATATAATACTGATGATAAGCACGCAGATTCCCTTTGTGTTAGCTTGCTAGTGCTGCTGTAAAAGTGCCATGGGCTGAGTGGCTTAAAGAACAGAAATTTAACTCCCAGCTCTGGACCTGGAAGACCAAGAACAAGGTCTTAGCAGGGTTGGAGTATCTGTGAGCTATGAGGGAGAATCTGTTCCAGGCCAGTCTCCTTGACTTGTGGACAGCCACCTCCTCTGTATGTCTCTTCATACATTGTCCCTCTACGTGTGTCTCTGTGTCCAGATTTCCTCTTCTTATATGGACACCAGTTATATTGGTTTAAAACCTAACCTAATAACCTAATTTTCCTGGATTACCTCTATAAAGACCCTATCTTAAAATAAGGTGACATGATCAGGTGCCAGGGATTAAGACTTCAATGTTTGAAGTTTAGGGGGACAAAATTCAACCCATAATAACTTCTAATGCAGTGGTTCTCAACCTGTGGGTTGCGACCCCCTTGGGGGTCAAATGACCTTTTCACAGGGGTTGCCTAAGACCATCCTGCATATCAGATATTTACATTAAAATTCATAACAGTAGCAAAATTATAGTTATGAAGTAGCAACAAAAATAATTTTATGGTTGGGGGTCACTATAACATGAGGAACTGTATTAAAGGGTCATCACGGCATTAGGAAGGTTGAGAACCACTGCTCTAATGAATGGCTCTTGAGCCCATACAACAGGGTCATATAAATAAAATATAGCTAGGAGATTCTCCAACTGGATATACTCCCATAATTAAATTTCTAACCAACCATTTTCCTATCAAAGGCAAACTCCTTTCTCATTGTCCCTTGTAACTTTTTTCTTGGTTAGTGCCTATGCATGCCGAATGGATTAAAGAATTCACACACAGTGCTGGAATGTTGACGTCACAGGCCTCTCCCCTTTGCACAAATTAGAGAAAGTCCCTGGATGTCCCTGAATGAACTGGCAGAGAACTCAGAGCTTCAGACTGAGCCGATTGCCCTGCATCTGCCTCTGTTGCCCCCTTGGATAATACCATCCGAGAGCCACGATTTGTTTTGTCAACACAGAGCAGGAAAAGAACACGAATGCTGAGCTGTGCCAGCCCGTCTTTTCTGCATCTTGTCCTACACCTCGTGTCTGGACTCTCAGGACATGCCTTGCACCTACCCCCAGGGCAACACACAAAAGGGCTTTTCTTTTCAGGATTTGAAATGTTCAGATTGATTCCTCTGGCTCCAGGCTGCTGAGACTACAGACATTCTGATGCAGAAAGTAAATGTTTTTCCAGGGCTCAAAGATGAGACTGTATCAGAGGCAGGATGGAGAAAACAGGCATTTAGTTTGCGACAACCAGCACCTGCAGAGAGCTATGGGCTAGGTCAGTGTGTTTCAACCTTCTTTATCTCACAGCACACTTGAACCTATAGTTAAACTTCTCAGCACATTTAAATTATGTTCATCACAAAAGAAGGGGCGGGGGGTAGAAAAGAATATACTTACTGCACTTTAATGTCTTTCAATAATGATTTAATTAATGATCTTTAAAATTTTTTGTGGCACACTGGTCGAAAATCACTGTACTAGGATAGGCTAGGCACAGGGGAGATGAGTGAATATGTCACAGCTTTCAAGGGATTTGCAGATATTGTGAGAGTCTTATCACAGATAATGAAGCCTCAGGGCCAAGGGCAGTCTGGAAAGGAGTTGGCCTAGGCTCCTGTGGTCCTGCTGAACTGGACTATCTGTGTCACACCTGGAGAACTGGCATCACAGGTCTTTCTGGAGACTGAGTGACCCACACTTAAAGCCAGTCTTTTGTATGATTTTCAGCATTGTCCCTTAAGATGATACCGGTGATGGATTCTTCCTGGAAGGAGTAAAGTCATGTGCTGTCCATCATCTTGGACGATAAATGATTTGGAAAACAGGCTCTAGATCAGGGCAAGGTAAAAGTGTTCCCCTCTTCCAGAGTCCATCTGGCCTGATTCCGAAGCATGGAAGAGTCTCATTTAGGGGTGAGTTCACCCTGACACAGGGAAGCTACTCAGTAATGAGTAAAAGGGATAGCAGATGAGAATCCCAGGGGTGGGACTGCTGGCCCAGCAGTTGAATACTATTTCTCTGTATTCTCATTATTCTTACTTTTTGGTAAAATTTCAGAGTTAGAGCCTAGTCCATGCCCTACTGCAGGTAATAATGGGAGGGTGAGGACGAGTCCCCTTTTATGGGGAAGTAGACAAGGCTGGAGCAGAGTGTCCTCTGATGCTAAGTGAGGCATCACCTAGGTGGGAGGTGTGTAGGAGGGGGCATTTCTGCAGAAGATCTGATGGAGCTCATGTCACTGTGAGTTGAGTAACATAAATAAGGAGTCAGCTGAAATTCAACCTGAGAAATCCTGGGTACCAGGTCAGCTCAGGTGCAGAGCAGAACATAAACATAATGTAGGTGAGTGGCTAGGATGATAGGACTGTGGCTAGGTCATTAGATTGCTTAGTACATGGATTCTGGAACAAGACAGCTTTGGTGTGAGGGCTGTCAAAGGCACTTGTTGACTGATTGTGGGTAGGTTAGTCTTACTAAATCTGTTTCCTCATTTATAAGATGATAATAATACCATGTAAGATTTTTATAAGATTCAGTGAGATAATAATCTGTGTAAAGCACTTTGTATCCTGAATGTATTCATTCATTCATTCATTCATTCATTCATATGTCAGAAGTATGTATCAATACCTTGCAATGCACAGGCCCTGGTCTAAGCTCACAAAAATTAATTCAAGTAGGATAAAAAGACTTAAATCTAAGAGATGAAATAATGACAATTTTAAAGGAAATCTCTTCTAGATATAAGCTTAGGCAAAGAATTTATAACTAAGACCCCAGTGGCATCATGGCACGATAAAAATTAAGAAATGGGATTTGATTAAACTAAAAACTGCTGTGTAGCTAAGGAAACAATAAGCAGAGTAAACAGACAACCTACAGAATGGGAGGAAGTATTACCAGCCACACATCTGATAAAGGGCTAACATACAGAATTTACAAAGATCTCGGCAAATCAGCAGGGAACAAAACAAAACAATCCTATCAAAAAGTAGGCAAAAGACATGAACAGAAGCTTCTCCAAAGAAGATAAACAAACGGCCAATAAACACATGAAAAAATGCTTAATGTCATTAATCATCAAGAAAATGCAAATTAAAACCACAAGATATGGTGTGGATATGGAGACAGAGGAACACTTTTATACTGCTGGTGTTACTGCACACTAACACAACCTTTTTGGAAGGAAGTATGGAGAACCCTCAAAAAACTTAAGCTAGACCTCCCATTTGATTCTACAATCTCATTTCTACTACCCAAAAGGAAAAAAATCCTTTTACCATAAGGACACTTTCACTAGACTATTTATCGCAGCTCAATTTACAATGGCCAAACTGTGGAAACAGCCTAAATGCCCACTAACCCAGGAGTGGATTAATAAGCTGTAGTATATGTATATACCATGGAATACTATTCAGCCATTAGAAAAGATGGAGCCTTTACATCCTTTATGTTAACCTGGATGGAAGTGGAACACATTATTCTTAGTAAAGGTATCACAAGAATGGAGAAGCAAGAATGCTTTGTACTCAACACTGATTGAGGACAATTAATGACCTAGCACACAGTGGGGTGTGGAAGAAGGGGAAAGCAGAGAGAAGGAAGGAGGGAGGAGAGTGAGAGAAGGGAAGAGCAGAAAGAGGAAAGGAGGGGGTTCTCGGTATGTGACACACCTTTTGGGGGTGGGACACAAATATAAGAGGGACTTTACCCAACAAATGCAATCAATGTAGCCTTGTTCTTTGTACCCTTAATGAATCCCCAACAATAAAAAAAAAATCACAAGATATAACCTCACCCCAGTTAGACTGGCTTTTATTAAAAAGTTGAAAACAATAGATGCTGGTGTGGATGTAGAGAAAAAAGAACACTTACACCCTGTTGGTGGAACTGAAAATTACTACCTCCTTAATGGAAAACAGTATGGAGATTCCTCCAAAAACTAAAAGTAGACCTACCATTCAATCCAGCAATCCCACTATTGGATATCTACCCAACAGAAAAGAAGAATTTTCATCAAAAAGCCACATGCATAAAGGTATTCATGATGTATGTATATATGACTTAATAAAAAAAAAGACACATGCACTCAAATGTTTATTATAGCATGATTCATAATTGCAGAGATGTGGAATCAACCCAAAAGTCCATCAATTCATGAATGGATTAATAAAATGTGATATATATATATTATACACACATATATATATCACATTTTGAAATGTTTGAGTCCTGGCTATAAGTATTTTTGAGATACATTGGAGGAGGGTCTATAGTCCATGTATATTATATATATATATATATATATATATATATATATATATATATATCACAGAGTGCTACCTAGCCATGAAAAAGATGAATTAATAATTTTTACAACAATCTGAATGGGACTGTAGACTATCCTCCAAAGTATCTCAAAAATGGAGAAATAAACACCATGTGTACTCACTATTAAATTGGACCACATGTGCATAGTGGGAAGTCAAAGTCAGTGGAAATCAACCAGGGTGAAGGAGGGAGGAGGAAAGGGGAACAAACCTACCTAATGGGTACAATGAAAACTGTTTGGGTGATGGCATACCTGTAGCCAGGACTCAAACATTCCAAGAGCAATCCATGTGAACTAAAACATTTGTACCTCTTTAACATTTTGAAATTAAAAACAAAAAAAAAGCCCCAAAGAACAGATCATGGAAAAGGGCAAATTCTTACAGATTCTCATATACCCCTTATAAATAAATAAATGATCAAACAAAAAATATCCAAAATAATTTGGCCCCAATGACATTAACAAATGGAAAAAGTATCACACAATTGTTATTATCAATGAAGTGTCAACAAGGTCACACTCTCCTTTGTGACCTTGTGAAGCAGCAGAGATCCTCACAAGGTCCTGGGCATGGAGAGATTAAACCACAATGATTGTAGCAGCCATGTCTTGAGCAAGCCCTAGACTGCACAGAGGGTGGCCTGGCATCAAGCTTCCACCACATGGGGTAGCTCTCTTCAGTCTTTACCCCAGAAGAGAAGGGATGATTTCTATTAGACCGTGAGATGTTACCTTTCCTTCCTTGCAGAGAAAGGAAGAAAACTGAACCCTCGGGAATGGCATAGCCACCGAAGTGCCGACCCAGCCTGTCTCCTTTAGATAAACAGAGCTGCCTCCTTCTCAAGGATAAAGAACCAATGCTGAGATGCACAGTGTCCCTGGATGGAAAGAACTAGTGTTGTGAAGATGCCAGTCCTCTCTGACTCCATCTGAGAATATGAAAGTTTTAGTAAATTCTAAATCAAATCCCACCAGGAAATTTTATGAAAACCGACAAGCCAATTATAAAGTTTACAAGTTAGAGAAACTTGAAAGAAAGAATACAAGAAAGAGAGAAAGAAAAAACTATTGACAGAGAACAGTGACGAATATACTTGGCCTAACAGATATCAAAATAGACACTAAAGATAGAGTAACTAAAACAGCAGGGTATTGATGGAGACATTAATAAATAGATCATTATAATAAAACAGCAGATATAGAAATGGCTCCAAGTAGATACCAAAATTTAGCTTAGGGAAAGAATGGTTTGTTTTCCCCTCAAATGAAGAACCAGATGTCCCAACATCATTGATTAAATAAAGCTTGACATGCCCCAACTCTCTGTCCCCAGGACCAAAATATAACTGAAGACAGGCTAAAGAATTCTTTATTTGAGAAATGATAAAATTAAAAGAACATAAGCAAGAATATTTTGATGACCTTGGAGGGAGTTAGGTCTTCATATAGAATTCAAAATGTCAGCTGGGCATGGTGGTTCCCTCCTGTCATCCCAGCCCTTTGGGAGGCTGAGGTGGGTGGATTTGCTTGAGTTGAGGTGTTCGAGAGCAGCCTGAGCAAGAGTGAGACCCCATCTCTACTAAAAACAGAAAAACTAGCTGACATTTTGGTGGGCACCTGTAGTCCTAGCTACTCAAGAGGGTGAGGCAAGAGGACTGCTTGAGCCCAAGAGTTTGAGGTTGCTGTGAGCTATGATGCCATGGCAAAAAGAGTAAGACTGTGTCTCAAAAAAAAGAAATTCAAAATGTCAGCAGTTAAAAAAAAACTATTCACAGATGTGTAAAATAAATTTAAATTCTATATATAAAAGGCATCATAAGAGAAGTTTAAAAAATGAGCAACATTATTTTGAATTGCTGAGTATTGGCCAGGCTCACACTTGTAATCTTAGCACTCTGGGAGGCTGGGGTGGAAGGATTGCTTGAGTTCAGGAGTTTGAGACCAGCCTGAGCAAGACCTAGACCCTGTCTCTACTAAAAATAGAAAACTAGCCGAGTGTTGTGCATGCCCGTAGTCCCAGCTACTTGGGAGGCTGAGGCAGGAGGATTTGAGCCCCAGAGTTTGAGGTTGCTGTGAGCTAGGCTGATGCAAAGTCACTCTAGCCTCTAGCTTGGAGCAACAGAGTAAGTCTCTGTCTAAAAAAAACCCAAAATGCTGAGCATTAGGAATTTTTTACAAATAAATTTTGTGAAAAAATAAAGAATAATCTAGGAGAAAATATTTATGACACAAATTATAGGCAGGATTGATATTTGAATATATAAAAAGTTCCTATAAATTCTAAAACATGAAAAATTGAGAAAGAATAGAAATAGGCAATTAACATTAAAAAATACCAACAGACTATAAACATATGAAAAGTTGTTCAACTTGACTAGTAATCAGGGAAATGAAAATTAAATCAACAATTAGCTTGCATTTCTTATCCTTTAGATTGGAAATAATTAAACATATTGATCATACTTAGCGTTGTTAAGGAAACAGACACTCTCATATTTTCTTGTTTATTCATTGCAAAGCAGTTGGGAGGATAACTCAGCCTTATTTCAACGTTTTAAGTGTGCACATTCCTTAATCCAGAAATTCTGTATCTCATAATTTATTCTAAACACAGTCACATTTTCTTTAAGATTCATGTAAAAACATTGGGGGAAAAGGTCCATCATTAGACATAGTTAAATAAAGTGTTGCTGCACAAAAACTATGGTCATTAGAAAAAAGGTAGTAAATTGGTGTACTGACATACAAATGTTTCCAAGGCATTTTTCTTTGCCAATAAGAAAGTTTGACCAGAAAACGATTCATAGAACATGGTTCCTATTACATTCAGGGAAAACAAATGTACTTCTTTGGCATAAAGACATGACTGGAAGGATGACCATTATGTCTCATCTCTCTCTGCCAGCCCACCATTCTGTCTTCTGATCTTTTGAACATGACAACTTCTATCTCAACCCAGAACCTTTTTCCTTTTCTGAAACACTTTGCCTTTGCCTCTTCATGAGGCTGCCTCTTCTTATCCGTGAAGTGTCAAGTTATATATATGGTGATCATTAGTCAGCTGTCCACCCCCAAATCCTAGTAAAAGTTTTCCTGTTTCTCTTCCTAAGAGGAACAGAATGTTCCTCACCATGTTGTTTTGGTGGTACCAAGCCATGTTCAAGTCCTGGAGTGGTTCATAACTGCCTTAAGCCAATCAACGTATTCTAACCCTCTGGCTATACCTATTGGTTTGGGAATGGATCATGTTAACCCTAGTAAGCCAGTGAAATTTAATTCCACGATTATAGTTTGAAGTATTAGTGAAGTAATGGCTAAGAATCATCTGTGGGAATGGAGCCAACCTGCGAGTAGTACCAGTGTGGAAGTAGCTAAGCCAAGAAGTGGAGAGAGAATCCAGTTGTTTGACAATGTCTTCAGAACAACGTGTCTAACTGGATGTTTGGCTAGAGTGTCCAGGCTTTCTGTGACTTGGAAAAACATCACCACCATCAGTTTCTGAAGCAGTCTTCAGAAATCTGAAGACTTCATTCTTCTCATCTTCTTTCCCTCTCATATGTTGTCTATGTACATTTCTAGAATGTAAACTCAGTAAGAACAAATATTTTGTCTGTCTTAATGATTACCATACTCCCAGGGATTAGCACCATAATTACAACTCAATATTTTTGAATGATTGGATGAGTCAAAATGAAAGATGCTTTGGGGTAACTTGTATGTTTTGCCCTGTATTACCTGGAAGATAGACTATGTATTAATTTGTAATGTTTAGTAAAAGGCTAAAAAAAGATTGAAAGAATATATCTCCAAAGATTTATAAAAATGATCTTTGATGGTAAGATTATGGTTGGATTCTTTTCTTCTTCTATTTTTCTTAATTTCCCAAAATTTCTCTAATAAACATACATTGCCTTACAGTTTTTTAGAAAAGGAATATTTTTAGAAGACTTCTTGGAGCCTAATAATAAGGGTCCTGAAGTGAGAATTGGACTTCCCATTGTGGGCAAACAAGAACAATGTTGGCCAAACAGAGAAGAATCCAGAATCTGCAGGAGTTAATCCCTCTGCTACTCAAGTTGAAGGGTAATAGTGGGTCCCTGAATGAAGAGGAACAAGAGTGGGAATATAAAGACTCTGTATAATTTGTTGAATTCAGCTCCATGCAGTACACCAGCTGAACAGCCTTCAGTAGGGAATGTGGCAGAGAGGGCTGTTTATTTTCTAATCCCTCTTCTCCTCTTCTTCCTAGCAATAAACTCCAATTTTTAACTGTACAAGTGTTCCTCTAGGACACAGCTTCCTTTGCAATCATGTGTCATAAGTTTCAGCCAATGGGATGAGAGCAGAAATGTATAGTGAAATAAATGTTCCTAAAGGGAACTGCTCCCTGCAGTTCGCCAGGATGGCTGGAGTTCCAGCATGTGGGGCTATGAGCAGGAGCCCACGTGCTAAGGATGATGAGATGAGACAGGAGGAGCTTGGTCCCTGAGGCTGTGAAGTGGCGTGCCAGCTCTAGACTGTTTACTGCCCCCTCCTTACCTCCCCCATTCTGTTATGTAAGGAAGGAACTTCTATCTTGTTCAGGAAGCCAGTGCTTTTGTCTTATTTTATCTTTTATTCTACCATAATGCAGTTGAACCCAGATCTAGCTCATCCACGGAGTGTGATCATTCTTAATAAATTCCTATTCTCTGGCATTCTCAATCAATCCTAACATCTTTGTTGAATGATCCCAAGTTAATGAAACCCACTGAGAACTGTGCTATTTAGATAATACTGGTATATCCCCAAGGCCTAACACTGGGCAGGCACTTAATAGATATTTGTTTAGAATTTGTTTAGAACAAATGATATCTTTTTAAAAGCCAATGTTGAAATAAAGTAATATATTGTTATTTAATAAACTAAAAAACAAATAAATTATCAGGTCTTATGTCAACTGACTAAGTAAGAAGGTCACATGTGACGTGTGGGGCTGTTTCACATGGACTACCTCCCCAAAGGTATCACACATATCATCATATTTTCTCTAATTTACATTCAGAAAAGATTAGCTGCATGTTCGTACTATTTTTCATGGACATAAGTACAAGCTTCACTATGTGTTCTTTCTATGTCACAAATATGAGAAATCACAGTAGAGAAAAGACAGGAAAAGCAGTGGGAGAAAAAAAAATTTTTTTAACAATTTATCAGGTTGAACACTGTCACCTCAATTTTTATTTACAAAAAGTAAAAAACAAGCTGGTAAAGATAATGTAGAATTTGAGTTCCATAAAATAGATAAACAATGGACGAAATGTTGCTCTCCTGTAAACACAGATAAAGTATTATGACCAGAGGAACCCACTGTCTCAGGGGTGGAATGGATCTGAGAGGTTATCCATTCCAGTGAAATTATTTTTGTTATAACATATAAGTCTGCAGTAGATATGTTATCACTAGGGCGAGTTTTCAGAGAGGGATAAAGCTGTATGTGGGTGTTGGGAGGAAGAACACCATGTGGTGAGGACAGATGGAGCTTGAGGGGAAAACTGGGTAAAATGAACCTTCTTGTCTTTGTCTTCATCTTCAAGCCCGCCTCAGTTGTGTTGGGATATATTTTGAGCAGACACTGTGTCACTGGGCTCTGTGAAAGCTCCATAAGAAGAATCAGCTGATGTCACCACACAAATGTATGATAATCGTGATCACTCCTTGAGTTGGAATTCCCTGTGCACCTGTCCATCTCACCACTCTAAGAAGAACTGTTAATTGTCTGGTCCTCCAGTGCCAGCTATCACCAGGATGTAGTAGGCAATTAATAAAAGTTTATTGAATGGACAATGTTAGATGCCTTTTTTTATATGACAACAAGAAGGTGGTCCTTCATTTAAACCAATGTTTAGCTTTAGAAGATTAAAAAAAAAAGACTGAAAGTTTGAACATCTCCTCTATCTCTGACTTGGTCCTTGATTGGGCTTGTGAGTTTTGCCTTATTTGATCAATAAGATTGGAGACCTATAAGCCCCAGAGAAAGAAAGTCATAGGCTCATTGTTACCACAATCTTAGATTATTCTATATCACTGGTTTTCACTCTGTGTTTCTTGAAAGGGATGGTTAAGCCAGAAGGTAGGAAAGCAAACAAGTAACTCCAAGATTTTCTTTTGTTCATGCTGTGTTTTTCTCAAGGAAGGTTGTTGGGTTTTGTGGTGACTGTTCTCCCAGTAGCCTTGTTGTCTGGGAATTCTCTCCATACTCCAGAGCCTGTGGAAGGGCAAGGCTGGGCAGCCATGTAAGGATGCCATCCACCAGCTTCCAGTGGGAGTCATTATTCCAACAGGAATGAACTAGGTTCTCTCTCCTGAGAATTCCAGCTGCCACAAAAGCCAAAGCACCCTCTTCAAGGCTCTAAAATCTAAAGTCCACATACAGAGTCAATGTTGGGTTCAGTGCAAGGAAAACCAAAGCCATATACCAGCCGAAGTTAGAGAAGGAGTCTAAGTGAGCAGAGGTGGCCAGGCTTTGGAGAGAGAGGAGCTATGGAGCATCCTGGTGGGGCCTGAGGACAAGAGAAAGAATCCAAACACTCAGACACATGGGGTCCACAGCAACTTCCCTTTGGGTATCTGTGAGATTGCCTCCATACAGTGGAAGCCCTTAGATGGGTACTGATTGATATATGAGGTCTGACAATTAAGTTTGTGAACTTTCACTGTGCACTTACATTGGCAGTACTGTACAAACAACTTGGTAAAGTTAAACTGTGTCTCACAGCTGTATTCATTTCAATGTGTGGGGGCAGCACCTGTGGCTCAAAGGAGTAGGGTGCTGGCCCCATATGCCAGAGGTGGTAGGTTCTAAACCCAGCCCTGGCCAAAAAATCCAAAAAAAAAAAAAAAAAAAAACCATGTCAATGTGTGGTAGTATCTTGTTGAGTGGCATTCATTATTATTGTGCGTGTCCTTGTGTGCTATCACAAGAATGTCAGAGCTTGAATTAGAACAGTGAACAAATATTAAATTTCTCATGAAATTAAATTTAAATGTGGCAAGAGTGGAAGTGAAATCAGGGACATGTTAGTCCAAGTTTATAGGGATAATGCCATGAAGAAAATGGCAGTGTAAAAATGGATTAAATGTATTTCTGAGGGGAGAAAAAGCATCACTGATTGAAGAGAGTGCAGGAAAGCCAGTAACAAATGGAACTGATGAAAACATTGCAAAAATTCATTAACTCGTACGTCAAAAATCATATGTTAACCAGTTTGATGAAAGTATTTCAAATTATATATAAAACAAGCACATTGTACCCCATAAATGCATTATTGTACACGGCTATGATTTAACAATTAAAAAATCATAGATTTGTTTTTTTGAGAAGCATAGTGGACCAAGTAAACATTGATAAACAGGAAAATCTTACCCAAAAATCTTGGCATGAGAAAGGCATGTACAAAAATGATCCAGAAGGAACTCACCAATGAACAAAAGCAAAGGAGAGTTGAAGTTTGCCAAGGCCTTTTGGAGAGGCAAGATGATGTTTTGGGCCATGTTATCACTAGTGATGAAACATGGTGTATTGATGCAACCCTAAAATAAAGTGTCAAAGTTCACAACAGAAGTTAGAAAGTTTTGTCAGCCCAAATCAAGAGTCAAAATGATGTTGCTGCTTGTATCCTTTTTTGATATCAGAGAGATAATTCATTATGAATTTTTATCAACTGGATAAACAGTTAACCAAGTTTATTATTTGGAAGTGCTGAAAAGGTTACGTAAAAAAGTTAGACAAAAAATGACCTGCACATTTCACCAACAACTCATGGCTCTTGCATCATGACAATGCACTAGCGCACACAGCACTATCTTGAGGGAGTTTTTCACCAATAAACTAATAACTGTGTTAGAATAGCTCCCCTACTCACCTGATCTGGCCCCCAGCAGCATTTTTCTTTACCCAAAGATAAAGGAAATTTTGAAAGGGAGACATTTTCATAGCATGCAGGACATCAGGGGTAATACAGTCACAGTTCTGATGGCCATTCCAGAGGAAGAGTTCCAAAATTGCTTTGAAGGGTGGACTAGGTTCTGGCATCAGTACATAACTTCCAAAGGGGAATATTTTGAAGGTGACCATAGTGATATTTAGCAATGAGGTATGCAGCACTTTTTCTATGATGAGTTCATAAATTTAATTGGTCAGACCTTCATAGGGGGATATCTAGTCCTTGCTATCACTCTTTAAGATACTTGTGTTTGATGAAAGTAATCCATCTTTCCATTAAGACTTACTGGTGTGTCCATGTGTGTGTGCACGCACACAGAGCCCCTAGGGCTCAGCTACTACAGTCTATTCAGGCCTCTGGGTACTGTATTTAACTTATTAAATGTAGAGTATCAATGTCTTTATATAGTGATTAAGAAAATGCCATGAAGGCTATCTCTCACAGTACGATCAAAATGTTTCTGATTGTATATGAAGCACATTCTGCCCTACGATTGCACCAATGTACACAAT
>CAUYRH010058243.1:0-27536 GCA_963574655.1 Perodicticus potto
AGCTCCATCCATGTAAACATGAAAGAGGTAAAGTCTCCATCTTTCTTTAAAGCTGTATAATATTCCATGGTGTACATATACCACAATTTATTAATCCATTCGTGGATCGTTGGGCACTTGGGCTTCTTCCATGACTTAGCAATTATGAATTGGGCTGCAATAAACATTACCATGACTAAAATTAAAAAGATGGATAATATCAAGTATAGCAAAGATGCAGACCAACCTGAATTTTTATACATTGTTGGCGGAAGTCAAAATTGGTATAACCACTTTGGAAAACTCTGTGGTATTACCTATTCAATTTAAATATAGGCATACCTTGTGGACTAGCAATTTCATTCTTCTGTATTATATATACCTTTATTAGTTTCCTATGGTTACCACAACTAAGCGCCATAAACTGGGTGGCTTAAGTGTTGGCAGAGACCTGCTCCTTCAGAAACCTCTAGGGGTGGATCCTTTTTTGCCTCTTTCAGGGTGGTTCCTTGGTTTATGGCAGCATAAATCCAATCTGCCTCAGTCTTCACAGGGCTACCTTTGCCCTGTGTGTCAGCAGTCAACTTGCTCTCTATCATGAGGACGCTAGTCGTATTTGAGCCCGAGCCCACCCTAATCCAGTATGACCTCATCTTAATCAACGACATCTGCAAAGACCCTATTTGCAAATAAGGTCACATTCACAATCACTAGGGGTGAAGATTTTGACATGTTTTTTTTGAGGACACGATTCAATCCACAGAAATACCTAACAGAAATGCATGCACCTGTGCTTCTTAAGAGCTGTGTAATACATGACAACATTATTTGTTATAGGCCCAGTCTAGTAACAACTCTTATGTTACCAGTGGATTTGTGGTACAGTCATACAATAAAATACTATGCAAGAAATAAAAGGAATGAGTTATAGCTCTGCCCAACAACGTGTATCTCACAATCATGATCAAGCTACAGAAACTAGATGGAATGATACATACTGTATGATGCCATTCATTAAAGGTTAAAAAGGAAGGAATAACTATGCTTGACTATGTGGAATGCATGCAATGATGATTAAACTAAAAGAAACTGAAGAAAATGACTACCATAAAAGTCAGGATAGTGATTTCCTCTGGAGGAACGGAAGGGGTTGTATTTGGGACGGGGTGTGAGAAAGGCTGCAGGACTTTGTGATAAATCATTGAATCAAATGCTCTTGGTTTGTTTGTTTCTCTGTATGTGCCTTATTTCTCACATGTGTATGCACACACACATGTTTTTAAGAAAAGAAACCAAAAAGAAAAAAAAAAAAGAAAAGAAAGACTCCAGAAGGTTAGTAGAATTGAGGCCATCTGGGTTACATTTATTTTACAACCAAATGAGCCAAACCAAAGCAAGTATCATTACATTTGTTAGAAACAACATATTGTTCTCAGTTCCATTGAATAACCCAGACGAGTGTGGCCCTTCCTTTCGGCGTCTCCTGAATACAGTTTTGAGAATGTTAATTTACTCAGTAATACATGTTTGAGACCCCACACTGTGGGCACTGTGACATGTGTTTCCTCTGAGCCGTGTTTTCTGGAGTTCAGAGGACAGACAACTTGGGTTTGAACAACTACTGTTCTCAAAGTTCTGCATGGTGAGCACCTCCTCCCTCACACCACCTCCACCTTGGCCCACACTCTAGTTCAAATGATGAAAACGTGTGAAATACTAGGTATTAAAACAGACTGGATGCACGTATTCAAAAAATATCCTGGCCATCTGAGAACAGGGTGAGAAAAGCTGCTGGAAAATCTGTGGCCGCCTGAGGTAGGGAGTTGATATGCATGTTCTCTGAATATTTGAGTTTAGATAAGTAGCCGAAATCTTATTGCTTGAAAACTACCGAAAAGCTGACCATGTCAGTCCCCCGTGTCTCTCCTTTCTTTAGGAATACAGATGTCATCAAATTTCAGTCATTACCGCTATTAACAGAAGAGCAGACAAAGAAGAAATTTAAGGAGAAATTTATTGTTTCCTAAACTGTTATTATTTTCCATGCCTAGCGTGAAATTCATTGCATATGATGTTGCAATCTTCTTTAATTGTGTGTTCAGGACTAATGCATCTGTAGAATGTGGTAAAAGTAAATTTCCAGGAGTTGGGCTTGCCCAGTCTTAAGTAAATCCATGCTCAAGTAGTAACGTGCCAAGCCAGCTGAGTCCAATCAACTTGTCTTCCTAGGCTTTGTCTCTGTTGGGAAGCCATGAACTTCAGGAAGGCAGGGGCCCTGATTTTTTTTTCTTCACCAAGGTACACCCAGTACTTCAGAGCTTTAGGCTTTCAGGAAACACCAAAGTTTGTTGATTGAGAAAATACATGAGCAAATACTTGATGAAACACATGTTTCCTTAGAATAGGAATGATATTCCAGAAGGACTCTATCTTAAGTTGAATATAAACCAAAACTCAAACAAAACAGAAAAGCTTCTGACCTTTGGGCTTTCATTCATTCAATTGACTATTTTTATTGGATGCCTATGTAGACCATAGGGTTATGACAACAAGTATGAGAAAATAAAGGAGTAGGAAGTGTTAGGAGGATAATTTTTTTTTTTCCAGACAGAGTCTCACTCTGTCACCTTGGGTAGAGTGTCAGGGAGTCATCATAGCTCACAGCAACTTCAAACTCTTGGCGTAAGGGATCCTTTTGCCTCAGCCTCCCTAGTAGCTGGGACTACAGATGCTAGCCACAATGCCTGGAAAGTTTTTCTGTTTTTTGTAGAGAGAGGTCTCACTCTAGCTCAGGTTGGTCTCAAACTCATGAGCTCAAGCAATCCACCCCCCTCGGCCTCCTGGAGTACTAGGATTCTAGTTATGGGCCATCATGCCCAGCCAGAGGACAATTTTAAATAGAGTGATCAAAGAAGTCCTCATTGCCTAGCTTGGTGGCTCATAGCTATAATTCTAGTATTCTGGGAGGCCAGGGTGGGGGTGTGTGGATTGCTTGAGCTCATGAGTTTGAGACTAGCCTGAGCAAGAGTGAGACCTGCCTCTACTTAAAAAAATGGAAAACTGAGACAGGAGGATCACTTGAGTCCAAGAGCTTGAGGTTGCTGTGAGCTATGAGGCCACACTCTACCAAGGGTGACAAAGTGAGACTCTGTCTTAAAAAAAAAAAAAAAAAAAAAGGAAGTCCTCACAGAGAAAGTTTCCATAAAAATCTGAAAGAGATGAGGGAGCTAGCCATGGCTATATCTGGCACAATGGTATTTTAAGCAAGAGAATAACTTGTACAATGGTTGTGAAACAGAGAGTCTTGGGAGAAATCAAGAAAAAGCAAGGAGCTGGGCAAAGAGAAAGGAGAGAGCAGTAGAAAGTGAGGTCAGAGCAGTAACTGCCCCAGATCAGGTAGGCTGACAAGGGTGTCCAACCTGTGGCCCTGGGCTGCATGCTGATTTTGTGAGAACTTGCTTATCCGTGGTGTCGGATATCATAAAAAGTCCGCGTGGAGCTTGTTTTGCCTTATCAGCTTTCATTAGTGTTTGTGTATTTAATGTGTGGCTCAAGATAACTCATTTTCCAATGTGCAGTAGAAAACAAACAAGCAAAAAGGTTGGACACCCCAGTGTAGGGCTTTATAAGAAATTGGTCTTTACTAATAGTGGAATAAAAATCCATTGGATGGGCTCTGTGCCTGTAGCTCAGCGGATAGAGTGCCAGCCACATACACCAGAGCTGGCGGGTTCAAACCCAGCCCAGGCCTGCCAAACAACAATGACTACAAGCCAAAAAATAGCTGGGCGTTGTGGTGGGTGCCTGTAGTCCCAGCTACTTGGGAGACTGAGGTAAGAGAATCATTTAAGCCCAAGAGTTGGAGGTTGCTGTGAGCTGTGATGCTTCGGAACTCTACCAAGGGCAACATAGTTTAAGACTCTGTTTAAAAAAAAAAAGAAAAAATCCACTGGTTGATTTTCAGCAAAAGAATGATGTGATCTGATTTGCCTTTTAACAGGATCACTTTGACAGCCAAATTGAAAATAGAAGGATCACAGTAGAAATATATGGAGGCAGAACTGGTCTATGAAAAATTCTTCTAATCATCAGATACATGAAATTGTAAGCAGAGGATTCAGTTTTCACTAAGACCAGGTCAAAATGGAAGTTGTTCCCATTCAGTTCTATGGTTGATGATAGAGTAGATATAACTGCAATTACACAATAGATATTTTCTTATATTTTGGTGAAAATACATATTTGGTAATGCATGATACATGCTACTGTAACTGCAATTGGAAAAGATGTTTAAGAATGTTTAATGAAATGAGTGAGAAATCATACAGTGCTATTTGGAATGTTTTTGAAAAGTACCATTTGTCATCTTTAAATATATTTCTTAAAGAACTGAGAGATTGAGAAAAACATTAATGGAATATGAAGCAAAAAACAATAAAGATGAACAGTGAAATCAATAGAAGTTATTTTGATGCTGAGAAGTGAATTGTAACAAATTTTCTAGATTATACTGAAAAGTAATTCATTAAGATAAAGGGACAAATTTAAAATAGAAATTATATAGCTGAGAGTGGTGATGCATATCTGTGGTTCCAACTTCTCGAGCGGCTGGAACAGGAGGATCACTTGAGCCCAGGACTTTGACATTGCAGTGAGCTGTGATCATGTCTGTATACAAGTCTGGGCAACAAAGTAAGACCATATCTCCAGAAAAATAAATAAAATGAAGTGAAATAAAATAAAATAGAAGTTATAAACATGATGATCCAGTACATTTGACAATCCCATTAATGAAGTAAAATAATTAAGCAAACACATTGCTAATTTCAAAAAATATTGATGGTAATTAAGATAACATAAAACTCAAAATATTCCAATACACTAAGATTGTTTTTTTTTTTTTTTTTTTTGGCCCGGGCTGGGTTTGAACCCAACATCTCCGGCATATGGGGCCAGTGCCCTACTCCTTTGAGCCACAGGTGCCACTCTACACTAAGATATTGACAAAGCCTGGTGAATGAATATTATCAACTCAGAAAAATATTTAGGTTCAATCACTGAACAGAAAAGCTTAAAGTGTCCTAAGCAACAGAGTGAGATTCTGTCTCAAAAAAAGAAAGAAAAATCTTACAGCTCATATGTGAAAGAAACTTGACGTGTGACATATGCCATCACTTATAAAAACATATGACATTACTAATAAATAGTTGTGAAGCAAGAAAGAAATTTTTCTGAACTAGCATTATTAAATACCTAGTTTTCACCAACCATGCTAAAAGAAAGAACCAATTTTTAAAAAATTTTGTTATAAAAAATGATGACACAATCAAAGTGTTTGTACCCTAAAATGGTAGGAACAAGTATTACAAAGCTTGTAGTTAATTAGTAAAAACACCATGTTATTTTTCTGGATTTTGTGATATTCACAGTTCTTGTTGGTCTTTTAAAATTTAGATGTCGTTGTGACTCTTTTTCTTATCCTAATAAATATTCATTTTTATGCCTAATTTTTATGCTGTTTTTTCCTTTTAAAATAGGGGCCTTAGGTCTCCAAAATCTGCATTCACCTGATCAACAGGTTGATTCATGCAGTGGAGAGGCAGTTTAGATATACAGATCTGAAGTTCAGTCCAAGCTGAAGCAACAAATTTGTGACTGCATCTAGAAGGTATTTGAAGCCATAAGTCTCTGGATCCTAAGCAATTTTTCCTTCATGGGTCCCTACTTCCATCAATAAAATAATAATACATGTGTATAAATTAGTCTATTACTATATGTACATATATACACATACATAGACAGTTCTGACTTTTGATGATTCAGCTAAAATTTTTCAACTTTATGATGGTGTGAAAGGTATACACATTTAGTAGAAACTGTACTTTGAGTTCTTTTCCAGGCTAATCCTATACAGTATGATAATGTCCCAGTCAGCCACAAGATCACGAGGGTAACAAATGATATTATCCTCTGCAGTGCACTGTAGTCAAATTGCATGAGATAATCAACACTTTATTATAAAATAGACATTGTCTTAGATAATTTTGTCCAACTGTTGGCTAAGGTAAGTGTTCTGGGCATGCTTAAGGTAGTCTAGGCTATGCTATATGTTTGAGTTAGGTGTATAAAATGCATTTTTGAATATGAATTTTTAACATAAATGTTGAAAATCAGGGCATAAGCCTATCATAAGTCTCAAAGGGCACGTGGACTTACAAAGGCTTGATTTACAATATTTCAACTTTAAGATGGGTTTATCTGGGTATTTAGAGGGTTTTCTGGAGATAGTTTTACTCTGTTGCCCCAGACTAAAGTGACGGGGTATAGCTCACAGCAGCCTCAAACTCCTGAGTTCAAGCGATCCTTCTCCCTCAGATTCCCAAGTAGCTGGACTACAGGTGCCTGCCCCAATTCCTGGCTAATTTTTTTTTCTGCTTTTAATAGAGGCAGGGGTCTCACTTTTGCTCAGGCTGGTGTCCAACTCCTGAGTTTAAGGAATCCTCCAGCCTTGGCCTCTCAGGGTGCTGGGATTACAGCACTGGCCTTATCTGGGTGGTAAATGCATTTCTGACCTATGATATTTTCAACTTAGAATGGGTTTATCAGGACATAACTGTCATAAGTCAAGAAGAATGCATGTGTGTATAAAGATGTATACAATCTAAGCTAGATTCACCTTTATCATACTCATTTTTTTCTTCCAACCATAAAAGAAACCAAAACATTTTCATGGGCCTCTAAAAGTGTCATGGGTCTTAGCAACTGTGCCCACCATGCCTAATGAATACACAGGCCATAACGTTAGATGAAATCTCCAAGGAAATGTGTGTGAGTAGAAAGAAAAGATCCAACCACTGAGTCCTGGAGCACTCCAGCATTTAGAGCTTCAGCATTTAGGAAGACATGGAATGAGAATAAAAGGGGTTTGTTTTGAGACAGAGGCTCAAGCTGTCACCCTGGGTAGAGTGCTGTGGCATCACAGCTCACAGCAACCTCCAACTCTTGGGCTCAAACGATTCTCCTGCCTCCGCCTCCCAAGTAGCTGAGACTACAGGCACCTGCCACAACGCCCAGCTATTTTTTGGTTGCAGCCATCATTGTTGTTAAACGGGCCCAGGCTGGATTCAAACCCGCCAGCTCAGGTGTATGTGGCTGGCACCTTAGCTGCTTGAGCCACAGGTGCCTAGCCAAGAATAAAAGGGTGTTATTCTCCAAATTCAAGAGAGCAAAAGGCTCTTTGTTCATTTGCCATACAAATAAGTAACCACCGAGAACGTGTTCTAAATCCACTCTGGTCCATAAGTGACACCCCCTCCCTTCACATCCATACTCCTGGAATTGCTTCTACAACTAAAGGTCAACAATTGTTGACCTAAGAACTTCTTCTTAAAACCTGCCAACTCCTGACCTTCGTGGCCCCCTACACGCTGTGTATGGCGTTTACTGCTTTCAGAGGATCGTGCCTTATGAATAAACCAGGGAACAGTGGGACCTGCCAGTGGGTAGGAGACAAACCAGAGAAACATAGCATCCTGGAAACCAAGTGAGGAAGGCTTTTGAGGAAGGCAGTGATTGACTGTGTCCAGTGCCACAAGATGAGGGAAGGGAAATGAGCACAGAGACAGGACCATGTGGCTTATTAATGTGCAGGCCCTGGTAACCTTAACAAGAGGAGTTCTGATGGAGTAAGGGAGGCAAAAGTCTATCTGGGCTGGGTCCAAGGAAGGCACTGAACACACACAGTTCTTTTGAGGAGTTTCCTATAAAAGGGAGAAAAGTGGGACAGGAACTGTGGGCGAAGTGGAGTCAAGAAAGTTTTCTTCAGTGTTTAAGATGAGCGACATTATAGAACATTTGTTTCTTTGCTCATAGGAAAGATCCAGTAGAGAGAAAAAGTTCTTGGGGAAGAGAGAGACAAAGAGAGACAGTGAGTCAGAAACACACAGAGAGACAGAATGAATGAGAGTGGAGGAGTGCCTGAGTGGTGTCTTTGAGCCGGGAGAAGAGGTGGGTCCAGGGCAGACCTCTGTTAACGGCATAGACAGGTGATTGGTAGTAATGGGAAAAGGCAGAGTCCAGATGCAGGTGGGTTGTGGGGGCTTGTGGATGTTCTTTTTTTATTACTTCTGTTTTCTCTTTCAAATAGCCATTTAGGTAACTGGTTGTGGAGATAGAGTATAATTGATGGGCAGCATTAAAAGTCCACTTGAGGTGAGAGATCAGTCAGCAGGGGGAAACTTACATGTAGCTAATGAAACTTAAGCCTCAGGGCCTCTCACTTGCATGGATCTTTTCGAAGCCCTGGCTAGAAAGGTCCTAGCAGTTTTGCATTTGTAATTTTCCATTATTTTTTTTTCTTAAAGAAGGCCCCCTGAAGACATTAGCTTCAGGCCCACAAACTCTGCATCACTCTCTGCCTGTCAGGGTGTGTGTGTATGTGTGTGCGTATGTTTCTAACTACAGCTGGCTGTGAAGGTGCATGTGTAGAACTGGGGAGGTGTTGGATTTAACCTTCATTATGGTTTTTCCAGGTGAGGAAAAAAAAAATCCAGCGAAGGACAAAGGAGTTGAGGGAGCATGTAAAAGAGTCATTGTAAGAAGTAATGATACAATTTCAAGTGGGTTAAAAGAGCAATGAGGACATTTGGATGGGGGAGAGGTAATTTTGAACAGAGAAAGATGATAGAAAAAAAATGGACTTTAGGTCTTAGGATGGATTGTTGGAGCTGAAGTGCCAGACAGAGAGAATGAGAGTGTCAGAGAGCTGGAAAAGTAGGAGGCAGGGGAAGGAGAAAGGAATGCCTGAACTCGAGTTACGGTTTTTTGGTAATCCTGAGGTCCAAGACTAATGCCATGGAAGTAAGTGGCTGAGGAAGGATGGGGGCTGAGCAACTAAATATACAAAGAGATAAGGGCCAGACCCTCAGTGACAATAGATCTCTGACCCTCCTCATCATTTGCAGCAACCAATCAGCCTATGATGGTCAGGACAGCGTCAATAATACCAGCTTCCCTATTTTTTGCCTCCCTTTCAACTCAGGACCAACCAACCAGAAAAAGCCAAATGTGCTCCCAAACCAATCACAAAGGATGCCTCACTGTGGTTAGCCTGCCTCCAGCTTCTCCATGTCAAGGACTCCTTATCAGACAAGACCTGAAGTCTTTCCTTTTAGTTTCCTCTGTAAAGGTGCCTGTCTTTGAGTATCTACCAAATGTAATGACTCATTCACTGACTTGCTATACTGCAACTCTTTATTTATTTCCACAAGGCAAGATCACTGAAGGGGAGGTGGTCAAGAATCTGAAGGTCAGGATGTTGGAAAGATCAAAGGTTTTGATCTTAAAGTCACCTAGGATTATGAAGGAGGAGAGGTGGGGGGATGACTTTTAAATATTGAAGAAACAAGTGGGAGTTGCCCAGGGTTCAGCATATGGCGGTAACAATAAGGGACAGTGGATGATGAAGTAATGTCACAGGAGTCAATGCTACGGCTCTTAAGGGAGATGAAAGGAGAATGGCTGGGAAGTAACAAGGAACAGGAAGGACCTGCCCCACCATCGCCAGCCCTGGTGAGAGAAGGGATATGGGACATAAAACAGTTGTGTCTTGAGAGGACTTCAGGAGAGGCAGCGTCTTCAGGGAAGAATCAGGTTTCACTGAGAGCCAGAAGGTAGAGACAGTTTTTAGAGAACCTTCAAGGGTTTAGGGGATATTGCTTATTATGACCATGAATTTCAGATGGTAGATGGTTTTAGAAATTGGAGGTTATGATAGGGGTTCAAAATGTACAGAACATTTTGAGAATTACATCTGGGGGAGGTGAAAGATGAACTGAGGGACCTAGGCTTCTTGAAATAATGGACAAAAAATAAAGACAAAGGGTACAGTCAATTTGTTTTCGGTGTTCTGGAGTAGATGGTTGCAATGAAGTCATGGGTTGAATGGGGGGAGAAAGAGGTGGGACCCTGTGAAGTAGAATGATCTCTACTTTTTCAAGACTCCTTCTAGAAGTGTGGAGACCTGTGGAGGAACAGTTGTCCACTGAGCACATGGGTTTCTGTTTTGACTCTAAAGGTGGAGGTGTGGAGGGTGTGAGAGGGTGATCTTACTCCAGTTTTCCAATGTTGGTATAAAATTTGTCCTTTTAAGATTGCCTGAGCTGTCCCAAAATCTTACCAAGCAATCAGTACAGGTATTTAAATATTTGTTGAGTGAATGAATAAGTAAATGATTAAATTTCTGTTACTAAATGTGACACTTGCTTGCAGTCTGAAGTATCTGCATTAGAATTCTTGGGCAGATACCTGCCAGTCTTCTACACAGTTAAAAGAACAACAAAACAAGAAGTAGTGCCCTGGTTCCCATCCTTGAATGAAGAAAATTTTTACAAATTCTAAAATTGCAGTTTTAGAGGTCTAATAATTTAAAGATCCAGACTGCATAAATCACAGGAGAGGAGATTTTAGAAGAGAAAAAGAAAGAAAGGCAGAGGTGAAGAACTAATTTTATTGGTGGTGGCAGGGGGAGTGCTAAAGGAAGATGATAAATTTTCAATATAAATTTGAAATAAGAGTCAGCATTGGTGGGGGAGGGGAGCAAGGTTAATAGGTATTTTCTCTGTTAAAAGAAAAATTTTAAGCAAACTAAATTTAACAAAGTTTATTTAAGCAAAGAACAATTTATGTTTTGGGCAGTGCTCAGAACCCAGAGAGGTTCAGAAAGCTCAGCAGTAAGCTTATATAGGGTGAATGGGAAAGTAAAGAAATTATTTGATTGGCTATACCTTGGCCTTTGCCTTACTTGGTTGGGTGTGATCTGATGGAAAGTCCCAAGTTAGAGGTTAGTTGGTAGTTTCTGATGGTTAAGATTAAGTTTTGTTTTTACTGTTTATGTTGATTTGGGCATTGTTCACATAGGAATCCATAGCCATGAAGCCATCTCAGCCTAATGGCCTCCTAATTAATTATTTTAGCAGTTCTAATTCCTTCCAGTCTGGGGCAAAGTTGGGGTAGTAGCACCCAAATGCTACTAATAAGGAGAATTAGTTATTTCATTTGTTTTCATGATCCACTCTGTGGGGTCACCCAGCATCACCTAGGGCTCTCCTTGCAGTGAAAGCCAGGATCAAATTCCTGGAGGTGGGAGACAGCCCTGGGAATGCCATCCAGAATGCCTCTTGGTTTCTGTTTTGGGCCTGATCCAAGTGTACACCCTGCTGCAGCTTCTGGGAGGAAACCATTTTCCTTTACCCAGTTAATGTGTAGAACCCTCAAGGCTACACTCATAAAATGGTAGGTTAAAGAGACCTTAAAATATTTTTAGTCTAATTCCCTGTCTGATACATGAGGTCCTTCAGCAAATGGCATTTCATTCCAGAGTAACACAGCATTTACACCCCAGAGGCAGCCCATTCCATTTTGGTCCTTTTCACTGAAAAGAACGTTCAGGATCGTTACACTGAAATCCCCATGGTTTCTTTAGCAGAATTTCTGCCAAGATTTTGTAATCAGTTTAACAAGATCAGTTGCCATAAGTTCTATGCCATAGGATGTGTCTCTGGTGACCAAAATTCAGAGTATCTCTTTTGGAAACACCTGATTCAACCCTGATGCAGTCTTATGAATCAATTTTTTTGCTTTATGCATTATTTACAAGTGCCCTTCTGTTACATCATTAATTAACTCATTCTTTCTATTATCTGATCCAACAAACATTATTAAGTTACAGAATGCCTATCGTGTGTCAGGGGTTACTTTGGTAGATGAACCAGAGAAGGTCCTGTTTTCTGGGATTTCATTGACTAGAGGGAGATAGGACCTAGGAAACAAGCTATAATTCCAAAGTGAGTCAAGTGCCGGGCTATGGGGCCTATTAGATGTATTAGAAGTTCATTGCCAAACCACCTAATCATTACCTAACCCCACCACATGAATTACCACATATAATATCAGGAATCAAGTGGAGGGTTTTTAAAGTACATGCTAGACCTGAAAGTAAGTGCCACTCACCTTGCATAAATTTTGGTGGGTCCCCCATATTCATTGGTCATTTACTTATAGACCATCTGCAGTGGGGAAGCATGTGGGTGGGTTCCTCTTAAGTGGACAGATCCAGTGTTGGGCAGCCAGGGAAGGACTAAGAGGCTGGTAGAGGTGGAAGGCTTAGAAGGTGGGTTTTAGTCCTGGGTACTTTTCAAGGTTATCAAATATCAGAATCACCAGTCTTTTCCCTAATGAGTAAAGTCACTCTTATTTGTCAGAGTGATAAAGGTTGCTGGGCTTCTGCTGAGAAAACAGAAACATTTTGTTTGTTTATCTATTAGTCAATGAAAGAGTACGTTCAGAAACTTTAAGCATAGATATTTCAAAAAATATATACAGGGATGCATTCATTTCTTAATTTTTTGGAAGTGGGGGCAGTGTACTGATTCAGCAAGCCTAGGTGAAGATGGAAACAATTAGGAGGAAGACATTTTCTTAGGGCATTGTTACCTAATTTGAGACAAAAGTGATTACTAAATGTATTTCCCAGATGTCAAATCACTTAAGTTAAGAGCCTCCCTTCCCTGATAGGCTTGCTAGCCTCAGGCCATATTTGTAGTTTTTATGTTTTCTTTTAGTTAAATAAATCTCCTCTGATAAAATAAAAAACAAAAAAACCTCTATAATTATATCCCATGTTATGGCTGAGGGAGGAGGAGGAGTCTAATTATAGAAATTGTATAAGAACTACAGCAGGAAGGGCTTGGGGAGAGGAAGGTGAATTAGCCTTTAATTTCAGCTTCTCACCCTCTTGCTTTGTGATTTCTAGCAAGTTGCTGATACTCTCAGCAAATGGGGCAAAAAGAGCCCCTTTGTCATGTCATAGGGTTGGTGACTGGCCAGCCATTCACTCAACAAATATTCATTGAGCACCTACTCTGAGGTTTCAAATCCCCAGGCACTGTTCTAGGTGTTGGGGATATAACAGTGAAAAAGATGTGCAGCAATCCCTGTTTTCATGGAACTTGAATAGTGCAGGGGATGGTAATAGACAATAAACATAAATACTAATAAGTACATTGTATAGAAGATAAATGCTATGGAAAATGAAAGTAGGATAGGGTAAGAAGAAATTGGGAGTGCAGGGTGGAGGGCAAGATGTGGCTATCTGGTCCCAGTGTTAACAGAGCAGTACAGGTCTGCCTTGTTAAGAATATGAGATTGGAGCCAAGAGTTGAAGGAGGCAAAGGAATTACCTACCCACGTGGGCTGTCAGGAGAAGACATTCACAGGCGAAGGGTAAAAGTCCACAGGTGAGAAGGTTCCTAGCATGTTTGGGGGTAAAGGAGGCAGTGCATCTAGCACAGAATAAAGAGAGGGGCATGGCGTGGTGTCAGTGCCCCATCCTTACCCCATCGGAGGCAAGAGAAACTAGATAGGAGGCAGTGATGTAGTGAGAGGTGAGCCAGGGGGAAGGGGGAAGTTCTGAGAAGTGGTGAGGTTCTTGATATATTCTGTATGCAGGGCCAGCACCATTTCCTGTTGGGTCAAAAGTGGTACATGAGCACCTTTATGGACAAGGATATGGTCTCAAATGAGAAATGCTTAGATTGAGATGCCTATTAGACGCTGAAGTAGAAACATCAATAGACTGTTGCATACATAACTCTGGAGTTTCAGAGGGGGTTCCAGGATAAAGATATGAATATGGGAGTCATCAGAGACCCACTAAAATATGTAGCAAGTTAATTTATTGAGATAGTAATTTGTATTTTATTGTCATTGTATGTTCCCTCTACATCCCCACTCTTATGACAAAAAAGGAAGCCTGGCCTTTGTTACCATTGATCTCAGGGGGAGTTTTGGTTGGCAATGGAAAATATGTGCTGCTCCAAGACAACCCTTGTCCATTTGTTTTTTCTCCAAAGGCCTTGAGTTTCTTTAACCCCACCCCCCAGAGGTATGTGTAGCAGTTGGGTGGTTTGCATTAAGCTCATCCTCCTTGTCACAGTTTAAGTGACCCAGAGCTTTATAAGTCAGCATATAGCATTTCCCTAACCTCAGAGATGGGTCAGGGGTGGCTGAATTTGCCAGAAGCTTAAAACATTTGCTTGAGATTCCATGATACAGATTGATGTAGTCTGTCCTCTTGGACAGCTTTGTTTATGCTTATTGGACCTGAAACTGATATAACCGTTCCACCCACGTGGGAAGTGTGCTTGAGGACTAAGCAGACTTGTGGAGGAATGCATAACAGAGAGAAAGTAGCAGAAACATGACATGTTAATTATCTAGTGCTACAGGCAAGTTATCCCAAAACTAAGTGGTTTAAAATAGACAGTTATTAGTTCACACAGTCTCTTTGGATGGTGAATTTGGGAGTAGCATACTTGTGTGGCTCTGAGTTGGGTACTCTTAGCAATTCAGGCCAGATGTCAAATGGGACTGCTGTCATCTGAAGGCTTGCCTGGGGCTGGGGGATCTTTTATTAAGGTGGATCATTCATGGGGGTTCTGTGATGGCTGCTGGCAGAGTGCTTTGGGTCTTCTCAGTGGGGCTGCCTGAGTAGTTTCATGACGTGATAGCTGGAGTCTGCCAGAATTATTGATCTAAAAGAGAGGAAGAAGGAATTTTCATAACTGGTTCAGGTTTAGTCTCCAAATAGGATGTACACTTCTGTGCGTGCTATTCATTAGAAGACTGCTAAGTCCAGCAGTAATTGAGGAGAGGGGGATTAGCCTTCATTTTTTGAAAGAGGTAAGTGTCAAAGAATTCACAGACCTTGTTTGATGCCATCACATGTGGGACTAGAGCTCTTACACAATCATGCACGAAGCCTTTCCTGTCAGTAGGTGAGCTAATCACTTTTCTTATTTTTAAAGCCAATTTAAGCTGAGGTTTTTTGGTGAGTGTGTGTTTTTTGTTTTTTGTGGGTTTTTTTTTTTTTTTTTGTTACTACTGGTAGTGGAAAGCATCCTGATAGAGACAGGCATAAGGTGAAGTAGTTGATCTGAGAGAGGATAAAACTCTCTAAAGCTGGAGGAGGTGATTTATTCTCAAAGAGTAAAGAAGAAATGATGACTCCTGCCTCCACAAAGATCTATGGGCTCAACCTTGGCACTTTTTTTTCTTTTTATAAAATATTCTGATGCTCTGACATCTAGTGCCCTACCGACCCTGGAGAGCCTGCCTGCCCAGTGGTTAGCCAGTTCCTAGGGATAGGAAACAACTCACCCTTGAGAGAGCTTTTCAAATATAAACCAACCAATCTGGAACCCACACCCTAGTCACCTTCTTTGTTAGGCTTTATATTCTAGACCACTCTTCATCCTCTCATCCTAATCCCTCCAGGGTCAGGTGGCAACAATTAGGAATAGCTCTTCTGCCTCAAAGCCTGCTGAAATTATTCAAACTAGCCAATTTGAAAGCGTATGTATCCTGAATTGCAGATTTCTTCCCACAGAAATCACAATCAAGGCTCTTCCCCTTCTCCCTCTGTCTCCCCACCATCCTGTGCGGGTCCTTGCTGGCCCCTATGCGTGGTATGCCTCTCATTTTGGTAACAGTGAGTAATAAACTATCTTTTCAATGACAACTATCTTTTTACCTTTTAGCCTTCTTATATTCAAAATTTTTATTAATGGACTATACATTAAATCAGGCACACAATTCATGGATTTTTAGGGACCATGGGGGCACAGATGAAGGTTGTATTAGCTGTAACCAGTATTAGCCCTTCCTGAATGTTCTGGACTATGTAAGACCCTAAGATAAAGGGGATAGAGGCTAGTCGAGGAAAAGTCAGATGTAATATAATTTTAAGAAGATTTTAAGAAAGAAGATAACATGATGTTTCTTTTCCTGAATGTGGTAATTTATAAATTACTGCCTTCTACATATTAGTTTTGTGTGTTTTTTTTTTTTTTTTGAGACAGAGCCTCAAGCTGTCACCCTGGAGAGAGTGCTGTGGCATCACAGCTCACAGCAACCTCCAATTCCTGGGCTCAAGCGAGTCTCTTGCCTCCGCCTCCCAAGTAGTTGGGACCACAGGTGCCCGCCACAACGCCTGGCCATTTTTTGGTGGCAGCTGTCATTGTTGTTTGGCGGGCCCGGGCTGGATTCGAACCTGCCAGCTCAGGTGTACGTGGCTGGCGCCTTAGCCCGCTGAGCCACAGGCACTGAGCCAGTTTTGTGTGTTTAAGAATCTTTGATAATCCCAATAAGCAGTTATGACTATTCATTTATTGTCTTTGATTTTTGAAGTGATTTATAAAGATTTATTTTTAAAAATCTCTATTCTCTACCATCTCCCCCTTTGACCTCAGGACACATTTAAACACGGCGATGTGTGAAAGCACTTGGTGACAATTTCTTTTACACAGATGGTGCATGCCTCACCTCATCTACAAATTTGCCAAACATTTTGAGTCTTAATATTTTAGAGAAAAAAAATCCTACAACTCATTTTTATAAATTTAATCATGAGTTCACTTCACTGGTTATTTCAATTTAACCTTTTTGGCAACCTCCTGATTTCTCTAAAATCTACACCATGTCTGTTTAGTAAGTGAAAGGCTTTCACTTATTCTTTTGGATCTGTTGCTTTCTTTCCAAGTAGGAAGGAAGGCAATGCTCCTTCTTAGAAGCTTCCTTCATCAACATTTGCCTAAGGTCTGACATTCTCAAGTATAGTCTCTCCTTTTTAGTTATTCTTATACCTTCCTTGTAGTGGTTCCCCAGGCCCTTTTGCTATCTGGGTCCCTATCTTCATGTTACCCTATTATCCTTTATAGATGAACATACATCTCGCATCACTGATAAGATGGAAGATGACTTGAGGAGGGAGTTCCTTCAATCACCCTCAGATTCCAAATTCTCTTTATCTCTATGCTAAATTCTTTCATTTTCCGTCAAATGTCAGAGGAAGAGATTATGCCTTTGTCCTAAGCTAAACCATTCCTTTTGGTGCCTTGTGGGAAAAGAACTCCTATATTCATCACCATGCATGCATTCATCCATCTAGCCGGCTACCCAACCCAACAACTAATTGATGAGCATTGTCTATTTGTAGAATTGGAGGATGTTTAAGATGCTCTTCTTGCCTTTTTTGGAGACAGAGTCTCATTTTGTCACCCTTGGTAGAGTGCCATGGCATCAGAGCTCACAGCAATCTCAAACTCTTGGGCTCAAGCAATTCTCTTGCTTCAGCCTCTCCAGTAGCTGGGTTATAGGTGCCTGCCACACACCTGGCTATTTTTAGAGATAAGGTCTCCCCCTGGCTCAGGTTGGTCTCAAACTCATGAGCTCAGGCAATCCACCCTCCTTGGCCTCTTAAAGTGCTAGGAGTACAGGCATTAGCCACTGCACCTGGCCTACTTTCCTTGCTTTTAAGGATTTGGGAACTAAGGATAATTAATGGGAAAACCAATAATTACAAAAGTATGTGCAAAAATACTTAAATAGCACAGAGGAGGTGATGGCTTACTATGGCATATGGTGATGCTTCGGTTGTCTATTGCTACATTATAAACCACCTAAAAACTTAGTGACTTAAAATAATAATCTATTATTTCTTAGAATTTGGTAACCTGAGCTTGTCTGGGAGATTCTTCTGATGTATGTGCTTGCTGGAGCGGAAAGCCCAAGACAGCTTCTTTACTTATATGTGTGTTGATTTATATGAGATGAGGGAAGGGCTGGGTACTGGCTAGGCAGCCCTCATCCTCCATGTGGCTTCTCTACCTGGCTTGTTTGGCCTTCTCATGGTATGGCTGTCTTGTGTCATCAGACTTCCTTTGTCAATGGCTTTTAAAAAGGAAGACACAGAATCTGCTAGTATTCTTAAGGCCTAGGCTTGGAAGTCCCAGAATGTCAATTTCACCACATATTATCAAACCAGGTCACAAGTTCAGACCAGACACAAGGGCAGGAAACACAGATTTTGTTCCTTGATGATTGGTATGTCCTGGGTGTATGGGAGAGAAGGAATTTATGGTAGGCATCTTTGGAGACTACCATAGGAAGAAAGGTTAGAGAAAACATCATAGAGAAGTGACTGAATTGGCTGAGAAAAAATTGTCCCCCCGTAAACTCACTGTAATATACTGAATGTTTGGGATACCCCAAATTCATATGTTAACATTCTACCCCTACTGTGATGTCATTAGGAGATGGGTCCTTTAGTTCCTGAGGGTAGAGCCCTCTCCCATGGGATTAGTGCCCTTATCAGTGCCCTGGGGAGATCTCTCACTTCTTTTCTGCCATGTAAAGAGACAGGAGAAGTCAGCAATCTGTAGCCCAGAAGAGCTTCACCAGAACCTGACCATGCTGACTGGCATCCTGGTCTCAGACTTCTACTCTCTAGAAGTGTGAGGAATAAATTTCTATTGTTTATAAAGTCACCCAGTCTATTGGCACTTTATTGTAGCAGCCCAAACTAAGATATTCACTTAATTTTTTGGTCTTTATGAATAAGGACTTCCCTTCCCCACCAACTCTTATCACCTCCCACCTCATTGCCCAGAGAACCAAGCACAGTTCACTTCTGACACCAAGGTAGGACGTGGGGAGTAGCAATATGAGGTGTGATGGAGAATGTATTGTTCAAACTAGGCCTTTCTTTTGTGGAGTCTGACCCATAGTTAGCCTTTCCAAATTCCTAGAATTTATTTTGTTCCCTATGTTGTGTACCCCACTCAAATACAAACTTGTCAATAACTTGGAGAAGAGGTGTGTTCTTCTAACAGGAAAGTGGGGCTAGAAAAGGGTTCACACGGCCTCAGGAAGAATGAATGACACCTGGCTTCTTCGTCCCATTTGAAGAGGAAACTGGAGAGAATACAGGATATACAAGGAACCCAATTTGTGTGAGAAAAAACAAAATGGTGCTTGCCAAAGGAGCCAGGCCGAGAGCTGGGCAGGAAAGCAATGTGTTTGTGGCTGGGGAGCCTGCCAACTCTCTGGGGCCTGGAGTTTCCAGTTGCCATTTTGGAAACATGGACTCAGGAAACCTGGCTATCTCTAACCCTCTGGGGATGACCAGTAGCTCATTTCTGTTCCCTCCAAAACTCTGAAAAATCATGCTATTTCTATGCTATTTGCATTTTTGAGAATTATTTCTTTATTGTTTCTCTGGATTTAGTGATATTTCCTTGGAACTTTCATGTGTCTCAGCTGTGCTAAATGGTGCTAAGGCAGTGGTTCTCAACCTTCCTCATGCCGTGAACCTTTCAAACAGTCTAAAGGGGTCGCGACCCAGAGGTTGAGAACTGCTGTGCTAACCTCTTACTTGGCCAGAACCATAAAGGGCAAGTTGTTTCCATCCCCACTCACCTTTTAGGGTCTGTATGGTGGCAGTGATGAGTTTAAGTCTTCTTAAACTGGGGAGGATCTGTGTTTGACTTTCATTTCTTACTAGGAGGCTAGTGCTAAAGTCTGAGTGGGAGGTGGAGGGTCTGAACTAAGCTAATGCCCTGGGGAGGACAGCCAGACATCGCTGCCCTTGCTTTCCTTCCATCTCACACACACACATGCTTATACTTCCGGTCCTGGGCCAAGGTGGCACAAAGTTACTGCCTTGTTTTTGCAAGAGCTTGTTCACCTCTCTTGCTGGATCCCTGCACTTTTTTAGGGCACTGACAGCTCTGCCTATGAGTAACTCGCTGCCTGGGAACTGCCTGCCCTCATTATCATCATCTAAAACGGTCCCTCCTAAGTAAGATAGGGAAGTGTCTGGGAACACATTGTAACTCCAAAATCTAGATGCCACCTTATCCAGTCTAAAGGCAATGGAATAACACAGCTTATGAAACAGAAGTTAACTTGGAAATTAACAGCATGAACTATGAGACCTAAAAGATCTCTCCCTGTCAGGGGTTCAAGCTGGGCAGAACATTGCTTTTGCTTTTAGAATAGAATGGGCAGAATCAATCAAACTCCCTATATCAAAAACAAACAAACAAATAAACCCCCTATATCTTGGGGGTCCAATTTTTTGTTGGTTTTTTTTCCCCCAAATATTTTTAAAAACTAAAAATTCCTCAGAAATGTTGGTATCAAAGTAGGGAGAAAAATGGAGGAAAAAATTGCTGCAAAATAAGAAATCTGAATTACTATCATAATCACTTACCAAAAGCACAGGGGGATGAAGACACTGGCCCATGTCACACAGCCAACAGTGACAGAGATCTGAACTAGGACTGTGCTGGGTGGCTCCTGCTCCCTGATTAGTTCCCATCAGTTGGATGACAGTGTCGAGAGTTCTAGGCAGCGCCTTTCCATTGTTCTGCCCCAGAGGGCTTACTCAGACTTTACTCAGACCGGCCAGTTCTCTACTCTCTCCTTTTTTTTCTTGCGGAGCTTCCATCATCCCCTCCAGCCCTGGCATTCTCCCCCACGTCTTGGATGTATACCGGCTACATTTTCCCAACACTCTGCTTCTTCCCTGATCTCAAACAAGAACTCCCACATTTTTTGTGTTAGAGTTTTAACTGTAGTTGTCTATAGGGACATAGAAGGGGGTGGTGACAGGAATAAGAGCCCTGTAGAGTCTTTACAGTCTTGATCTCAGGGCTAGAGTCCCTGGCCGCTTCATGACATGACTAAGGAAAGCTCTGGTAACTGTCAAACATCCATATTTATTTCAGAATGTGGAGCTCACTATAGCTCCCTTCTCTTCACACTGTCTTTAGCTTAGGGATGGACATGAGGATGCTTCTTTCCCTTAGAATCTCCCATCCCTGCCAACCCAACTCAAAGACTCCAGCCCAGCCTGGGCAGTTTGCCTCCCTGGGGTCTTCCAGATTGGGAATCGATTTCCTGACTTCTGCCATCCCCACCTTGTCCTCTGGGGGGCACTGTCTCATTATGACTTGGCCCCAATCCTTGCAGGCCACAAGAACCCAGGCGCAGGGACCTGGTCTTTGTCCCTGGCTGGTTAACAACACTCTGCTCTCAGAAGACATAACAGAACCCTGCAGGTTGAAGAAGTAAGCCTAACAGCCAAGTCACTTACCAACAGACCAGATAACTTTCTCAAAATTTAAAGCATCCAATTTCTTATTGTCTAAGAAAAATTCCATAAGGGAACTTGAGTCATGAACCTTGGGGACTGCTGTGGATTTATTTTCCCTTTTCTTTTCTTTTTGTCCCCCCAGTGGAGAGATGACATAATTATGTTGGAATAGAACAGGTGACTGTCTCACCAGGTGGTTCTTAGGGGAAAGCAGAGATAGTGTAGCTTGAAAATAGTCCAATATCAGCCACAGCTGTGGAGCAGAAGGGAGAGTCAGCATTCTCCATGGACAATGAAAGTCGGTTATTCATTACCATCAAGACTCGACAGGACACTGAACACCCAGCATCATATTTATGCTACATAAAATAATGCGATACAGTTTTTATGGCCCAATTTAATCCAGTAGAGGGTATCGGTTTAATAAAGACAAGGACAATAGAATTAAAATTATCTATAGATCTACATGACAAAAGGCTAATAAAAAGGGCATCACACTAATTTGACAGGAAATAGATAGCATTGTTATAAAATGTGTAAAATGGAAAGAAACTGCTTCACTCTGAATTTGTATGAGTTAAATTGACAGGTGGCTCAGACCTGAAGAGGAAAAAAAAGCAAAAACCACACAGCAGACTTTTCTGAATTCCCCGGCCAAGCACAAGTGTTCTTCATTTATTTATTCCTCTGACAGCAAAACAGGCTATCTGCTGTGAAAAACTAAAACGTTTTAACAACTACCCAACAAACGAGCAAACTTTCCTGTGGTTGCGTAAGGTTTTTCAGAGTTGAATTTCATTCCACATTGCTACCTTGCTTACCGTCTTGATATCCATGGCAACTGACTGGAAATGGCTAATATAAATATAGAAATACCCTCACTGGCTGCTCTCTGGACCCGTGGAGAGCTACAGGCTCAGAGCTGAGTGTGACTTCACTGAGAAAGGAAAATATGCATGACATGTGGATGGATTTCAATTTGTGCCATCTACCAAGTGTAAACAGAGCTTCCCCTAAGAGTTTACCTCAGGGCTGGGTTCCATGGGGACACAGGAAAGTCTATGACCTGGTCCACAGAGTTCACAGACAGCCTTCAGGGGATACAAGTTACTCTGACATATTGGTGTTTCTTTTAAGGGTTTAGGATTTAAGGTAAATCCTAATGAGTTTTGTCCATTCTTCCTATAGGATTTTTTTGCCTATGTACCAAGTTCATGGTCATGTGAGCCCCTCAAATTTTTTTTCCTATGTCCATTAGTCAACTCCTTTGAACCACCCACCTTTGCCTCCAGTCAGAGACTACCATTGGCTTTCATCACCCCTCCTCAGGGCTACCAGGGTGGACTTGGGGGCATCAAATATCTAACCCCTGTCCAACTGTTGTCAAATCCTTGGTTCGTTGGTCTCTAGAGTGATGTGATAATTTTATGTGCAACTGGGCTAGGCCATGGCACCCAGATATTTGGTCAAACATAAGTTTTAGATGAGATTAACATTTAAATCAGTAGACTTTGAATAAAGCAGATTACTCTTCATGGTATAAGTGGGCCCCATGCAAGGGTGGGCCCTGTTAAAAGCCTTAATGGAAAAAGGCTGAGAAGAAAAGGAAATTCTGGAGACTGCCTTTGAACTCTAACCTGCCACTCTTCCCTAGATCTTCTGGCCTACCCTGTAGATTTTGAATTTACTAAGCTTCCACAATTGCCTGAGCCAAATTCTTGAAATAAATCTCTCTCTTTCTCTCTCTGTACATTCCATGGTCTGGTATACCTGGGCTAATACAGTGGCATCTAGTCTTTGCTCCTTAGAACTCTGGAGCTTCTGCGAGGGACTTCAAGGAGTCCTGCAGGGAAGGAAGAAAAGGAAAGTAGGCCATGTAGGTTGGGCCAGAACCTCTCCCTGCTAGTCAATAGCTCCTCTTTGATTGCTTTACATATTAACACCACATAAACACTCCCGAATCCACATTAAGTTTCAGGAAGGATGGAGGCTGAGAAGAGACCACTGTGGAGTCTCTAGTGAAAGAAACCATTGGGGAGTCTCTAGCGGCCTTAGTTGGGTTTTGGAGGAGTGTTGGGGGCAGAAACCAGGCTTCAATGAGGTAAGAGAAGGTGAGGAAGGGAAGGTAGTAAATGTAAACTTATTTTTTCCAGAATGAATGTAAAAAAGTATCTTGTGGGGGGAGAACAAAGAATAGGATTGGGAGAGCATTTCCTTTGAGAGTTCATGAGTTTGAAGGCAGGGAAGAAGCTGCCCACTCTGTGGGAGGGAGTTGCTGAGAGTCATTGTGGGAAGGGCGGTAAGTGGCACAGCATCCCGGCGGTGGGAGCCCACCTGGCTGTGTGAGCTTGGGCAAGTTTCTTGTACTCTAGAGCAGGGGTGTCTAAACTATGGTCCCAGGGCAGCACGCTAATCTTGTGAGGACTTCTTAAATTTATCTTTGGTGTCCAATATCATGAAAACTATGCATAGAGCATCTTTTTTCTTTCCATTTTTTTTTCTTTTGCTAATTAGCTTTTGTTAGTGTTTGTGTATTTACTGTGTGGCCCAAGACAACTATTATTCTTCCAATGTGCAGCGGAGAAGGAAAAAGGTCAGATACCCCTGCCTAGAGACTCTATGCCTTTGCTTGTAAACTGCAGATCACAGCACCCAACTTGCTGCCTATGTATTTATTTATTTATTTGTTTATGTATTTATTGGAGACAGAGTCTCACTCTATTTTCCAGGCTAGAGCATCATGGTCTCACCCTAGCTCACAGCAACCTCAAACTCCTAGGGTTAAGCTATCTTCCTGCCTCAGCCTTCTAAGTGACTGGAACTACAGGTGCCCATCACGATGCCTGGCTAATTTTTTCTGGTTTTAGGAGAGACAGGCTCTCACTCTTGCTCAGGCTGTCTCAAACTCCTGAGCTCAAGCAATCCTTCTGGCTTGGCCTCTCAGAGTGCTGGGATTACAGTTATGAGCCACTGCCCCTAGCATTCCTTGGAAGGATTACATGAGGTACAGTGAGTAAAAGCAGCTAATACAGGGCCTGGTATGTAGAAAGCAGTCCTTCCTTCTCTCTTCACTTCCTGTCACTGTTGTCCACTATCCCCTGGCTGCCGTGTTTCTGCCCACAACTATGGAGTCTGGCAGATTGGGGTTTAAAATATAGCCATACCACAAACTGGCTGTTTGACTTTAGGCAGGTTATCTAATCTACCTAAACCTCAGTATTGACAACTATAAAATGGGAATAATAGTTCAACTTTCCTTGTAAGGTTAGATATGACAGTACAAAAAGAACCTAATTGAGTGCCTACCTTACAGAAGATAGAGTCAAGGAGAAAATAGTTAAAGTGACTCAGTAGAGATCAAAGACTTCTTTCAGTTGAGGTGCATTGGGGAGCACCTGAGTCAGGGCAGGGCTGTAGTTTCATGGCGTAAAGAGAAGAGAGGGGTACTTGTCCTTGTGGTTTGGCTCAGGTGGCCATTTCTTCATGAACTTGAGCTTGGAACGGTGCCTCTCATTCAGGATCATTGGTGCAACCCCAGAACAGTTCTTTCAAGAGTTATTTTTTTGAAACTTTGCAGTTTTTCTGCTAGTCAAGGTTCAGGGGAGGAGGAAGTAGTAATAAAATTAAATAAAATAATAAAATGAAATGAAATAGAAGGGAAAGGGGGAAGAAGAAAGCAGACAAGGGTTGAAATAAGGAAACCCTGAGGCCTTGATCTTGTCTGTTCTAATTATTTTACAGCCATGAGTAAATGTGTTGAGTGAATAAATAAATGCATATCTGGCCTAGGAGCTATCTTAGTCCACTTAAAATAAAATAAAAATTCCTCTCGCCTATGCTTGTGTTTTAAAAGAAGATTTTAAAAATATGTATAACTCAGGTTTCCCCAAGCTCCCAACTACATAGTCATCCTTTCTTTAAATATCCAACCAAGATGGCTCAAGATACCCTTCTTGTTGATTGCAGAAATTCTGGCCTCTTTGGGGATTTTTTTCTGCTGCAGCATTTTTTACATTTCCCTAAGATTGTTTGTGTGAGCCAGAAATGGGTCTCAATGGCCATTTGTCACTTTAGCAGCTGTCTTGCTCCAAAAGGTTGTCCTCTGACTTCCGGGTCATCCTTTACATCCTTTATAACCTTTCTCCAGGTTCCCTCTCTTCTATGTGGGCACAGGTCTTTCCTTAAGCTCAAGTCATACATTTCAATAAAACTTAATGGAAGGTTTAGTTGTAATAGCATCAACATATTTAAAAAGTCAATCTTAAACAGGGTCCTAAGCATTATCACCTCTAGCCACTGTGAAACGCAGCCCTGCACAGAAGCCAGCCCCCACCATCCTTGGCTTCCTGCTGCCACCAGTTGCAGACCCAGCTGGCTGTCTCCCTAACCAAATGGAAATTCTTAGCACCAGCCTTTCTGTCCATCCTTTGGGGCCTACCAGGAGGGAGAATGGGAAAGCCTGTACCTGCTTCACCTCCATTATCCTCCCTGTCTTCATCACTGCCCTGACCCCCTGGAGACAGTTATCACATAGAAGAACAGTGATTTTGCTCTTTCCCCTCCACATGTCAACATTCAAAAACAATAGAAGAGCTATTGTTCAATACAATAGCTTCATCTTTGACCAAATTGCTGCCTTGAAGTATTTCCCTCTCCCAAAGAAAAAGTTAGTCTTGCCTCAAATATGATATATGAGTTTTCCACCACTCCTGTGACCAATGGCCACAAACTAGGTGGCTTCTAGCTACAAAAATTTATTATCATACAGTTTTCAAGGTCAGAAGTCTTAAATGGGCCTAACTTGATCACCATTAACATGTTGGCAGGTCTGTGTTCCTTTTGGAAGCTTTAGGGGGGAATTTTTTTTCTTGCATTTTTCCAGCTTCTAGAAGCCTCCTGTGTTATTACTTAGTCTGTGACCTTCTTCCATCTTCAAAACCAACAAGGGCCAGGTGAGTCTCTTGCTTCTGGCTCTCACTCTCCTGCCTCCTACTTCCCCTTATAATAACTCTCGTTATTATACTGAGTCCACCTGGAAAATCTAGGTCAATCTCAAGATCGTAGGCGCATCTACAAAGTTGCTTTTGCCATGTAAGGTCACATAATCACAGTTTCCGAGGATCAGAGCTCTTATGTGTTTGGTAGGGGTTGGTGGGAGGAGGGGGAAATTATCCTGCCTACCACAGATGAACTCTCCTTCACTACTTGAGAAATAGGAAAAACATTTTGAATTTTAAAATAACTTTAAAATAGTATTTTGTCCTGAGTACATATATAAATAACTTGTAATAAGATGAGACATTTTTGCTGCCATAATTCTTCCCAAGAAGAGCTCTATATTTGCTTGGAAGAAATAAGGCAACAAGGGATGTGGGGGAACATGGGGGTGGATGGGAACATAGGGAAGTGAGCCCCTTAGGATATTTTATTTTATTTTATTTTATTTTATTTTATTTTATTTTATTTTATTTTATTTGAAGAGAGTTGCCCTCTGTGCCTTGGTTAGAGTGCTGTGGCATCCTAGCTCACAGCAACATCAAACTCTTGGCCTCAGGCAATTCTTTTGTGACAGCCTCCCAAGTAGCTGGGACTATAGGCACCCACCACGATGCCCAGCTAGTTTTTCTATTTTTAGTAGAGACAGGGTCTCAATCTTGCTCAGGCTGGTCTCAAACTCCTGAGTTCAGGCAGTCTACCTGCTTTGGCCTCCCAGAGTGCTAGTATTACAGGTGTGAGCCACTGCGCCTGGCCTCCTTAGAACATCTTAAAGTAATAAAGTTCTAAGGACAGTGGAACCTGTTAACTGGAGGACCCTTTGTTTACAGAAGAGGGTAAGAGTCCAACGTGTAAACATGAGAGTAGGAATGGGGCCTAAGTTACTTAATAGAAGAGATAGAAAATTGAGCTTCTCAAAGGGAAATTTAAGATGAAAGGATCCAGGAACTGAGTGGGAAAGGGAGAGAGAAAGAAAGAAAGCAACCAAACTAACTAAAACAAAAGATAAAATCCAGAATGGACGATGGGCACATGGGGTGAGAGGCACCTTCATTCATTTGGGGAGATCTCCGTTCAAGTCCACATTGCTAAGTAATGCCAAGGGTGTGAGTGAGGCAGGAGGAGATGAAAAAGGATGTTGAGTTCTACTCTTGGGTGATCTGTGATAAAGGCAGTGGTATATGCAGGGTTTGGGGCCAAGAGAAAAGCTACACTTGGGTTGCAATTGAAACAGAGTTAACTGTAGTTCCTCCCTGGCCGGTGCCTGTGGCTCAGATGAGTAGGGCTCTGGCCGCATATACTGAGGGTGTAAGGTTTGAACCCAGCCCCAGCCAAAACTGCAACAAAAAAATAGCCAGGCATTGTGGTGGGCGCCTGTAGTCCCAGCTACTCAGGAGGCTGAGGCAAGAGAATCGCCTAAGCCCCAGAGCTGGAGGTTGCTATGAGCTGTGACGCCATGGCACTCTTTATCATCCGAGCAAAAACTGTAGTTCCTCCCATTTTTCTTAGCACCAAACTCCTTATCTGGTCTATGTGAGTGAGCTTGTATCGTCTGGCCTCTGCTACC
>CAUYRH010058244.1:0-42699 GCA_963574655.1 Perodicticus potto
GTGCCTGTAGTCACAGCTACCAGGGAGGCAGAGGCAGGAGATTTGCTTGAGCCCAGGAATTGGAGGTTGCTGTGAGCTGTGATGCCACAGCACTCTATCCAGGGTGACAGCTTGAGGCTCTGTCTCAAAAAAAAAAAAAAAAAAACTCTAGGCCTGAATTAACAAAAGGACCATTCTACTGAGACAAGACAGCAGAAGAAGGTGTGGAATAGTTTATATAAGGATAAGAATTTTATACCATAGGCAAGATTAGGTGCTAAATAGAAAGATAGCTTCTTTAGACTCTTAGAAAGCAGAAGGAAAGTACAGAAAATGGTGAAATCTACAGAAGAAAAGGAGCGAGAGAGAAGAGAACAAATGTAAAAACAGGAGCATCTGGCTAGATTGGTTTTATCATAGCAAAAATTAAATTCAGAATATTTTTTAGAATTTCATGTTGGAATTCCAGGGGGAAGAAACAAAACATAAATGAATAAATAACAAAAGCTATGGTTATCTTGAATCAGCGAAGGATGATAATAGAAACCTTGGTAAGTCAGGATAGAGCAGCTTTCCTTAAAGAGGTGCAAGTTACAAAATCAAATTTTTGAATAAAACTTTTGGTGGTTGGTTCAAAAATTCTTACTGACATTATGGTTTAAGGCCACTAAACTAAGGATTGAATAGACAATGGGGACTCAGACTTTTTTTAGCAGAAAAGTGACATGATCACACTTACAGCTTAAAGAGAATAGTCATTTGCCATTTTTAGAATAGTTGGAAGGGGAAGAAAATGGAAATGGAGACACTAATTGGGAGGCTATGGATATGGTTCAGGAAACGATGCTATTGGGCTGAACTATAACAGTTACTATAGCAATGGGTGTTAGGACACAGGAGGAAGACAAGTTTTAAAAGTTAATTTTCTGTGACTTTATAATTGATTTTGGCCAAAAATGAAAACCTCTGAAGGACTTTGATTTTAGGGAGACTTAAGTTGGTTACTTGACTCTACATGTAGTAATTGCATGAGCTTGAATAGATTATGTGCGTTTGTAAGTGTTGGCTTCCTCATCAGCAAGACAGAGATGATTGTTCATACCCAACTGCTAGTCTTGGTGTAATATTTTCAAGTATATTATTCTGAAGTCACCTTATAAAGGCAGGGAAATATTTGAGCTGCAGAAAAATTGAATTAAATATATTAGGGGAGCAGTCCCAGCTTTTAAATATATACTCTGTGCTTAGAGAAGAAAAGCACTTTTTGTAGGATGAGTTTGTGAACTTAATTGTCAGACTAGCATTATGACAGCTCTGATAACCATTCTAGGTAAAAGAGGTCTAAAACTGCTTTGAAGGGTGAACTATGCCCTGAATGTCAGTGATAACTTCCTGAGAGGAATACCCCAAAGGTGAGCACAGTGAATTTGGCAGTGAGATTTGTAGCACTTTCCCAGGATGAGTTTGTGAACTTGCTTGTCAAACTTCATATGGCCAAATTAAAAAAAAAAAAAAAAAAACCTTTCTCAAGACACTTTTCTGCTATCTTCCCAGAAAACATTAAGCACACAAATTTACAGCAACTTCAAGAAGAATGAATGACAGCATTAATACTGTAGGATACACATCCTGCAAATTTGTATAAGCAGCACTCAATAACAAGTACAAATGTGCTGTTGTTAACAATTTTCAGTCACTCAACCTGTAGAAAGATGGCAGAAAATTATGACATTACAATCCTGGTGCACGGACGTTTGCAAATTATCAACATTCGCTCCATATTCCCAGCTCCCATCCTGACTGAAAAAAAAAATCTCAGACTTTTTTATGGCCTAAACGTTCTTAGTTAGACCATATTTTATTAGACAAAAATCCAATATGCTACCACCGTTCTTCAGCATTGTCCAATGTTTTAATTCATTGGCCAGAAGACTGTAAAATGTAGTGAGTTCCCAGTGCCAAGCTTTCATGTCCCATGGACGGGCACAGGCAGCTGAAACTCATTTCCCATTGTCTCCACTTAGCTTACGTCCCTAATTATCTTACTTGCATTATGTTTGTCTTATAAGTAACCGTAAATAGCTTTGATTGTATGTAATGCTACACAAATACATTTTAAAGTACAAATTATATTTGAAATAAAAGATACACGAAGCTTCACATTTTCTGCAATTGCTAAGTGGGGATAATGTTTATGAATTTTGAGGCTGTGTTGAGTAGAGAAATGCTAATGTGGTGACCAGATTCAACGGAGTATTTCACCTTCCTCCCACAGTTAGGTTTCTCGTGCCTTTGAGCCTGAGATTAAGGATAAGCAGATGTGGCTGCTTTTGAATGCCATGAGTGATGTTTTGCTTGATATAATCACATCTCGTCTGTACAAACAAAAGATACTTTTTTCACAAAACTCAAAAATGAACAGATGGGAATAATTTTTACCTAGTACATTTTATTAACCCTAAGAATTCACTGGAAAGGAATTTGGTAATTGTAACTTTTTTTTTTTTACAGACAGAGTCTTACTTTATCATCCTGGGTAGAGTGCCATGGCGTCACACAGCTCACAGTAACCTCCAACTCGTGGGTTTAGGCGATTCTCTTGCCTTAACCTCCAGAGTAGCTGGGACTACAGGTGCCCACCACAATGCCTGGCTATTTTTGTTGTTGTTGTTGCTGTTTGGCCGGTGTTTGAACCTGCCACCCTCTGTATATTGGGCCGGCGTCCTACCCGCTGAACCACAGGTGCTGCCCCAATTGTAACTATTTTTCTCAGTAAACTTTATATAAATTAACTGTATGAGGATAAATATAATTTATTTTAATTGTTCTTGAATTATTTAAGTTTACCACATCTTACTGTTAGTAAGAAAGATTTAAAAACATGGTTAATTTCGTGTTTTGCATTATTGTACCAAATTTTACAAAAATTCAACTTTCAGTGTTACTATAAAATACCTTTATAGTTTATAATCACTGTAAATATATATTATTAAATATATTATTTTTAATGCTACCAAAAAAGGCAAAATAAATACACTTGTTATATTAGGAAATAAACTGCATGTACATTTTCTTTCACAGGTAAGTCAGCATGGAAAAAAATAAATACTTTTTATTATGTATAAAAGATAATTTAAATTTTGTCAAATAAAATCATAATTTACAAAGGAGTTACTACATAGCAAGCACTGACATAGATAAGCTTATGACATCTGTAATGTCTCATGAGGCAGACATTTTTATTTGCCCTAATTTATGTTCTTGGGAACAAAGATACACCAAAAAAGCAAGTCATTTGTCACATCATGAAGCTACTAAGTGAAGGAGCTCAGATTTCAATTCAAAGGTCTTCAAAACTAAAATTTATGTTCTTAATGAATTTTAGTGTCTTTTAATTATGATATTATCATTTCAAAGAAAGAAATCATTTACAAACTTATGTTGTTGCAACCAAAACCTTTATCTAGAGAAATTTTTCTTTTTATTCTATTGCAGAGAGAAATTTTACTTTAATAATATTATTATATGATCCTCATAATTGAGAAAACATTTTAAGAAATAAAAATGTACAACAGTCTTGGGGTGAAAACTCAAAATTTGCTAATCCTGAGTTTTTACGCAAACACTGAGATTAGGATAAAGTGAGTTATCTTCATTTTAGGAAGCAGGCATGACTCCTGCAGTTCCAGAAAGCTTGGTAGATGAAAGAGATTAAATTGTCTTGATAGGCTCATTATGGGTTACTCTTCTAGTATGACGTTTAGGATCTATACTATAAAGAAAACCAGAGGAGTAAGGATGATAAAGCAACACTCTGTGAGGGGCTAGTCACTGGAAGTACCAGAATGTTGGTGCTACTTGTAGATAGCAATTTAAATATCAATCTTCAACTATATTACAACAGAGTTTTTAAATTCAGTATTATGTAAAATCACAAGATTGGACTAGGATAATAATCCACTCAAGGGAATTTGAATGAATAAAAACATATATTTTATGTGATGTGAACATGTGCCCCTCCACCCAAGCATGCACCCACATGCAGAGGACAGAAGAGAGAGAGTCTCCACATTTTAAGTAAAGTTGTACTACTGTCTTTTGCCTTTTTCCCAGGAAATTGTACAACCACCAGGTAGTCATGGCTGAGGGAAATGGCAGAGCTAATCATACACTTACTATACTTCCTATAACATTTCCTAATTCCACGTCATTCTCAATTTCCTGATTTTCATATTATTTCATGTTGAAATGCCATAAGTGAAAGACACCACAATTTGTTAAGAACATAAACTTTAGTTTTGAAGACCTTCGAATTGAAATCTGAGCTCCTTCACTTATCAGCTGTGTGCTGTGGGGAATGACTTGCTTTTTTTGTGTGTCTTTGTTCCCACACACATAAATTAAGGCTAATAAAAATGTCTGCCTCATGGGACTATTACAGATGTCATAAGATTATCTATGTGATTGCTTGCTATGTAGTAATTCCTCTGTAAATTATGATTTTATTTGATAAAATTTAAATTATCTTTTATATGTAATAAAAGATTTATTTTCTTCCACGCTGAATTTTCTATAAAAATGTATATGCAGTTTATTTTCATGGTCTTTTTATTTTAATGAGAAATAAAACTCAACATATGTGTAAAGTATCACAAATGTGGCCATTATCGGCTGTTTATATTGTTTGATCTATTCTCTTTCTTTCTAGTTACTTCTATGCTCTGTATAAAGTTAAAATTTAGATGATGTGGTCATGTCTAGATACCACTATTTCTAAGTGTTTCTCATATTCAATGGCTAACTAACCAAAGGTTGTATTAGATCTAGTTGAGGTATGCTGGCAGGAACTAGAATTCACAAGAAACTGGATTTGGGGGATACAGGATGAGCAAGTTGAAACTTTCATTGGGATAAAGTACAGTTTATCAATATGTAAAAACTTCCATGGACCACAAGAATCAACTAAATTGGCTAAGACCCTAGGAGATGGTATAGTTGTGATATTATTGTGGCTTTGTGACTTAATAAGATAAAAGAAAAGAAAAGAAATTAAAAAAAAACAATGATTTACACAAATGAGGCAAAAATACTAAATTACCATGACAAATGGTGGAAAAAAGTGTTAAAAGATTCAGAGAAACAGCATTGAAGTAGAAATAGAATGTAAGAAAACCTACCCAATGATCATATACCATAGATGCACTCTGAGAATACTCTAGATATAAATAAAAAAGATGTAGTTAGAAGAACAGTGGGGTCAATAAGGAGTTTTGCAGTGCCTCTTCTTTCCAGTGGCAGGATAGGAAAAGTTGTCACAGATATGTGTTTAAAAGTAGCGCTCAGGAGGATAGGTCTCTGAAAATATAGAAACCACCTACCAGCCTTTAACTGACAAAAATCATGCGGCTGTAATGAACACAATCAATGGTCATGTCAGAGTGGCAGCCAAGGGCATCTGATGAGAGAGGGTTATAATGATAGTAAATAGGAAATATCATCTCTAGGAGACAAAATGTATGAGGAGATGGCAAAGACATAATTTAATTTGTATAATCAAAGCAAATCTAGGAAAGAGAATCATTCATCTCAATAAAAAGTTATGACGCTTTGCTCAGTTTCAAGACTTGTACAAGTTTTTAAATATACAATCATGGACTAAGTCTGGTACACCTGGATGGAGTAAATTCCAGCACCCTGGTAAGTATGCACAGTAATTATTTCTCCCATCTTACAAAGGAACAAGTTTCTACTTCACCATTTTTGTGTACCAAAGGGAGAAAAGAACACCCAAGCATGTCAAGGTTTCCTGGACACACTAGCTAAATCAACACTGATGCCCAGAGATGGAAGTGGCACAATGGTGGTCCTGTTAGAGTGGGAGGGTGTGGGGTCAGCTGACACATGGTAGGTGAAATCCACTTTAGAAGGATACCACAGGGATCTGTGCAATTTCTGGTGATCACTTTCTAGCTCTTCAAATGTATAATTGATATTAATCATCTCCCCACTGGGATCTTGGCCTGAGAATTACTACTATGAGTGATAGAAGACCAAATATAACTTTCAAAAGCTACCCTCTCCCCCTTTCTCTCATCCAGAAATACACCCTGGGAAAGAAATACACTCTGGGAAATATAGTGGATTCAAACAGCAAGGTGGATGATATGCTTAAATAGCTAATGGAATTTAGGTGGTCCTCATTATATACGTTCATTTAACTTTCCCTCTAACAACTGCAAATTCAGATAGACCCTGGAGCATGACAGTAGACTTATGCAAACTCTATCAAGTAGTGTTCTATTTTCAGCTGCTCTGACAGAGGTAGCGTAGTGCATTTGCTAGAGCAGATTAGCATACCTTTAAATATATAATATGTGGCTCTATTTGTCAAATTAATTATTTGCCCTTCTAGTAAGGGCAAAAGGATCTGATAGAATTTTAATACACATGGATTGGTAGAATATATTTATTTTCCTCAGGGCTATTTTAACTAATTTTTTTTCTATTATACTGTAGTACTAAAATATCTGGAGATTTTGCAGAATGGAATTGATTGATTACATTTAAAAGTATTTAAAAGTATTGTGGTAAATAGATTAGATAAGAAGAACTTCCTACAATGTTGTGGACTCTGGTGAGACGCATCTACTCCAGTGGGTGGGAGCTAAACAGTGTGAAGATTCAGGGTACTGTCATGTAAGGAAAGAGCTTTAGGGGACTGGTATTTGGGAACATATTGGAACAAGTCCTCCATAATGTGACAATTATTGGATCTTATGTTTCTGAATATTGTTGGACACAGTAGCTGAATTGACACTGATACCCAGGGGTATAGAGTGGCACAATAGTCATCCTGAAGACTGGGTGTATTGAGGGTTATAATGGGAATATAGTACCTAGTAGACTTTTCAGGTGTTAGAAGCAGATACAGCTGAAAATACTACTTGAGCTTATAACCTGACTGTTTGAAAAATAAAAAAAAAAGGCTATAAGCTTAAGTGGAGCTTGGAATAGGAAAGTCTATGTTACAGGCTAGGGTTGATGCAAACAGCTCTTCCATTTGAGTCACACAACTCAGCAGACATTGTGTATTTAGAGGTATTGGTGGTGGAGAAACATGTGGTTGGAGATACGATGACCCCTAGTGGGAGAATCAAAATGCAGAGTACTTGGTTTCTGGTTTAAAGCCACCTCATTTGAAGCAGGTACTTTTACAAAACAACTCATGGAATAGAACTGAACTCTAATAGAGATGGAGCCTAGGACTATGTGACAAGAAGGGCCGTGCATCAAGAATGCCCCCACTGGACTAGACTCAGTATGATTGATCCACCAGTCCTGGGTTTGGAGAGCTTAGCAGCAGTTACGAACTAGATAGACATGATGAACCCTGTACCTACCAGGAGCAAGACCACGGTCATAAGCAAGTCGCAAAAGCAAGTGGCTCAAAAGCCTCATGTCAGTCACACTTCTTGCACTCCCTAAAGTCATGCCTGTGCCTGACTGGGACATGAGTTGTGGACAACTACAGCAAAATCAGCCTTAGATAGTTTTCTGAAAAATTCTTTTTTGTATGTGGATACAAGTGGAAAAGAGATGGAATCCATCCTGCAGCCTTTCTTAGGAGTTTCCTTGAAAAATAACAGTAGGGGAAAATTCTACCAATGGGTGGTGCTTGGGGAAATGCAGACAGTTGTTCATATATTATGGAAAATGACTTGGGAATAAGCTATATACTGGACTAACAGTGGAAAATTACCTAAGTTGCTTAATCTCAGGCTTGGAAGGTAAAATAATGAGAAAGCAGGGAAAAGAATATTTGTCATTGAGGCATATATTGAACACAGAGAAGGGAGCATAAACTGTGAAATATTTCCACCACAGTGTAATAACTAACTGAGACTACCTATCAAGATAGAGGCAGTAAGCTAGACATAATGATTAAGCCAGTGGACATGGGTCAACTCCAAGCATTGGTCACCTAAGTGCCGGCATGAATGGAGTGCTATGGCAGGAAGTGTAGACGCTACACATGAATTGGCCATCATATCTTCTCACTTATCAAAGTTATATAGCAGTTGGTTAACATGTGCATATGGCATTGTTTCTTGAAGGAACCAAACACATCTTTGGTGGCAAGTTGACTATTTGGAGCCCCTTTGACTGTGGAAATGTTAAGAATAAACGTTTATTTCTTGCATGGATTTTCTCCTTTGTCAAGAGAAGCTCAGTCAACCCCAATACATGTGGGTTTACAGAGCATATCCATCAACATGAGACCTCAGATAATATTACATCATACCAATGGAACCTGCTTTACAGCAAGGGATGAACGGCAATAAGCCCCTGACCATGGGAAGAGCATTTATGCCATCCACTACACTACCTAGGAGCAGCCGACACAGTAAAGTGATGAACCTGTCTCCTAAAACACAGCAGAAAATCCCTTAAAGAAAAGGTGATACTTCAAAATGTTGGGACACCATCCTCTAGGGCAGAGTGTACACACTGAATAAATGGCCTTTATGTGGTCCTGAGTCCATGACAGCAAAAACCAAACAAAATAAAACCAAACAGCAACAATAAAAAGTCCAAAAACAAAGAAGTGGAAGCAGAAGTGACCTAATGACTAACTGGGGGACATTGTACTTCCCTCTCCACAACCCTGGCTTCTTCAGGAGGTTGTCATCCCGAAATATGGTGCACCTTTGCCAAAAAACATAGTTGCCATCCCACTAACCTATAAGCTACAGAAGAAATATAGGAACTTAGGGGCTCTTGTGTCCAGAGACAAAGAGTCTATCTGTGGTTCTCAACCTTCCTAATGCTGCGACCCTTTAATACAGTTCCTCCTGTTGTGGTGACCCCCAACCTTAAAATTATCTTCATTGCGACTTCAGCAAGAGAAATCTAGAATGAACAGTAAAAGAGAGCAGATGAGGATAGGATTCAGCCCAGAAGCTAGTGGGGTGTGGTACCTTTCTTCACTTTCCTTTCTTTCCTATCTTACTCCAGGAAAAAGCACCACTAGAATATTGGAGAAGCTATTCTCCATATAGATGTGGAAAAGTAGATCCGAATAGTGCAATGGATAAAATTTTATGGGCATGGCTAAATCATGATCAAGAAAAAACCTGCTGATCCCAGCTGTCAGCAGATGACTTAGGGGTGAAAGTTCCGTTACTCTTTGCCTCAGCTGCAAAGAGCCACCTTGCTGAATGACACACTCTTCCCCGCAAGACCTATGTTTGGTGACTGATTTGGGCGAGTGTAAATGTTGGCATAACATGAGGCTTTGATGAAATATACATGCTATTGTGATGGCTGAGGTATTTTGCTACTGCTGCAGTTCAGCTTTTCCTCCCCCAAATCCTGCTTCTTTACCCAACCTAATCACAGATATTATTGCTTAATGAGTACTTTGCATATCAGATTTTATTTCAGTGTCTCCTTCTGAGAGCCCAACTTGTCACATGTGCATACAGATGTACATATATATTTGTACCACTGTTACCATTGTACAAATACAACTACATGACTTTCCAAAACTTATTTCCCTTTTAATTTAGTCTTCTTAAGAAGACTGTTTAGTCTTCATAAGAATTATCAAGTCTCTGTTAATCTGTTTAGTCTCCTAAGAATGTATGTTTAGTCTTCATAATTATTATAAACCTAATGAGTACATAATTTCTGAATGTAATAACATACAATTACAATATTGCTGAGCACGGTGGTTATTTCTAGTATCTTGATTTTCTTTTCAATGAGACTGGGCTTGTACTTTATGGCTTCTGTGAGTTATAATCTTAAAAAATTCCCTGGGGCCATATTACTAGGTCTGAGCATTTAAATGTCTTTATAAATATAGTTTCATATCACCTCTTTGCTTTTTGAAATGCTTGTATCAATTTGTTATGTGAAGCATACTTTCAATGTAACTTTGATAGCAACTATAAATTTTTGTTGTTAACACAAAAATCTTGCCTTGAGTTTGTTTTAGTGTGGATTTCTTTGATCTCTCAAATTGGTGATTCTTTTTTGTATACTATTTACATTTCTTTTTATGTTAATTCCCCTCACATGTATGACTATTTAAATCTCAGTACCAAATGAAGAAGGATGGGGCGGCGCCTGTGGCTCAAGGAGTAGGGCGCTGGCCTCATATACCAGGGGTGGTGGATTTAAGCCTGGCCCCGGCCAAAACTTCAAAAAAAAAGAAGGATAGGCACTTTTCCTGTCTGGTAATCCTCAATAACTTTCAATGATAAAAGGAAAATAAAAACCTTTCTTTTTTGATATTTCTATCAGGAAAATACCACTTTAAGGTAAAGGATACCTCATGACATCCTGTAACCTATAATAGATGACTAAGGAAGTTGAAGAAAAAACTCTTGAGAGCAGTTTTAGGATTTCTTGTTGCCACATGTTCTTTGACTAACGTAACACTATTGACTGTACTTAAATGTCTATGTGACAAAATCCAAATAAGAAAAATTATGATAAAATAGCATTTGAAAATATAAGCAAAGGAAGAAAACAAGTTATATGGTGACTTCACACTTGTAAAAGAGGCTATAATTCCCCTGAAGTTCATAATGCAAATAACACAATGTTGGTTTTAAAGTATAATAAATTGCACTCTTTAAAAAAAAAAAACATAGTCAATAGAACAAAACAAGGAAGAAAAATAGGCACATAATTATAGAAAGAGATTCTGGCAGAAGAATAAAGAACAAAATATGGGGTCATTAAAATTAGTTAAGTTTTCCTGTTGTTTTCTAAAGTCAGTGTGGTTTAAAGCTATTAGACAATAGCATTAGGATTGATAAATTACATACCTGCCACTCTCACCTTCCACAGACCAAGTACTCTTTGATTTCCTCAATACACTGGGCATAGGCTCTCTTGATTTAGGGTTGTGCTTTATTCCTCTTGGAAAGTTTTTCACAGCGATACCCTCTTGGCTAACTCGTCTAGTTTATGAAAGACTTGGTTCAAATCTCATCATCTCAGTGACGCTTACTCTGACCATTCTGTAAATATAATAATGTTACTCTTCCTCTTCTTATCTGTAAATGTTCATTTAATTTGTTCTTATTTGTTTCTCCACAACTGTGTTCAACTTTGCTTACAGGAATGTTTGACATATTTATTGAATGTCAGATCCAAGAGGTCAGAGACCTTTTCTGTAGTATACTATACATGCAGAGTCTGTTTGGCACACACTGTGTTAGGCCACAGGGAAAATGGGCTGGGGAAAGTGCTAACCTATTCTAAAAGTAAATAATTGGTCTTCCTCTGCTTCAGACCCTTCACGTTTATAGCCAGGAAAATACATTAATATGGATGTTGGGTAACAAAAAATTTGTCTGGCATTTGTCACTGGAGTAGACTGCTTTTGCTTATATGCTTGAAAAAAAATTCTAGTTAAGTAATTAAAAATAAAAGCATAGTTTTCTGGTGAAGATAATGTAACAGAGACTGTATTTAAGCTCCCACTGACAACAGAAAAACAGACACCATATGTGAAACTAATTTTCAAGATACTGTATATCAGAAAAGAAAAGTAATCCCTAGGAGATGAAGAATAAATGAGGCAATCTCTAAAACTGCTTTATTCTTTGGCATGGAGAAAGTTTCCAGGTCAATATACAAGGAAGAGGAATACATTTGGAATCAATGGACTCCCGGAATTGGAATATGGTACTAAGAGCCCAGGTAGAGGCAGGGCAAGTGGATTACACACAGCACAGGGGAAGATTGTGGTCTGACACGTGTGCTTATTTTCTTGGTTATGGTGATTGATTCATATTTTGATGCCCACTAAATTATATATATTTTAAATTTAATGTTTATTGTTCATAAATTAGACCTCAATAACAATATTACCAAAAATGAAAGGATATTCCAATAGTATTTCTACATAATACATATTCATCTAGGTCTCACACAAGTTATTTTCTGATAGAACATAAAGAACATAGACTATGGCATGCCATTTGGTAAAATGGGCAAGGACATTACTAATGAGTATGGTTAAATTTTCATTTGTGTTCTGTGAGTGATTAGATTATAGTTTTTGGGTTATAGTTTTATGCATTTAGGTACACTCAAGTCTTTTTGATTTTATAACCATTTGCATATCTCATTCTGATTACCTTTCTTCACTATTAAATATTTTTTATGAGCAGCTGCTCTCATCCTCTTTACCTTTTTTTTTTTTTTTTTTTTTTTGCAGTTTTAGCCAAGGCCGGGCTTTGAACCTACCACTTCTGGTCTATGGGGCCAGCGCCCTACTCCTTGCGCCACAGGCACTGCCCACATCCTCTTTACCTTTTAGCAATTAACATTTGTGACTGTGAATCCCCTTGACTTCTTGGCACTAAAAGAAAATATTCCCTTAAATTGATATAATGAAATATTCCTTTTGAAATCTGAACATTTTGCCTTGGCCAAGTCCTATTGATGCCTCTGCTGTGGTCTGAAGTAGGCTCAGACCCAAATCCCAAGTAATTAATGAGAAGAGATGCACTTACTAAAAATTTTGTGTTCAATATATGTAACCCAGGAGGTTTTTATTTTCTCCCCAGCGCTATTAAAAGTGTTCATTGAAAGTTAAATTAGATGACAAAGTTATTGATTTTAAAACCATTACCATAAGAAAAGTTAATATTCAGATTTGTCTTGGGTAGTAAGGAAAATAGAGATTTTATTTGAAAATTGGTAAAGAACCATTGGAACATTTTAAATAGAAATTATAGGAATCAACTTGCATGCTGGAATATACATTGTGATGGCATTGTGAAGTCGACATTTATCATGTTAAAACAAGACAGAGGGGCCACAATCACAATGACAGAGAGGCTTACAAGTCATGACTCAGAAAGTTGACAACTGAGGAGTTGTCACGGGAGGAGTGCGCATGTGTGTACATGGATGTTTAGGGGCTGGACATTTACAAATAAATGCTCACAAACACACACAGGTACACATGTGATCTGAATTATCATAAATAGTAGTAATGCCAAATGGGAAAAATTATTGTCCACTGATGACAAGGCTAATAATATTTTTCAAATTATTGACTTTTTGCCAATTTTATTTTAAAGAAGCTGTGAGAGAGTTCATCATAAAAGGCAAATAAACTAGTACTGATGAGATGGAAATCAAATAAAATGATGAAGACACTTTAAGTATATGCACTTTTATTGTTTTATGTTACATGTGATGCTGAAAATTATTTAATAATGCTAAATTTGTCCCCATTTTATTGTGACCTTAAACCTTCAATAAAATATACTACCCACAAATTTTTGGAGTTGATGAACTTTTGGAGTCATTATAAGAAACCCACATTTGCAATAATGTTGAGCAGAGAGAACATATTAAGTACTTAAGAAAAAAATAATTCTCAATCTAAAAAATAATATGGCATTGAAGTGATATTTTCCCATTCAATACTTATTGGAACTTAAGAAATCTTAGAAAGAACCAGAAATTTACATCAAATGTAGGATAATTTCTCCACAATTTTGTTTTATCTAAAAAATAAAGGAAAATTGATCTTAAAATCCTGGAGGTCTTGAGCACAAGAATTAATTAGTAAATTAAATATTGTGGATATACTGAACACAATTTTAGAGATTTAATCAGGTATATGAAAATATTTGGTACAAATTTTGACATTTTTAATTGAATATGCAATATGATAATTATTTTTATCAGAGGCATGGACTATAGACTTGTTTCTTACTTTTGTTCATTTGGAAAAATGATCTAGAATGTCTGAGTCTTACTTTACATATTTTAAATATTAGCTTTTCAAAAATTCCTTACTTAAGAAGAGCTGTACTATTTGCTTTGGTTCCTTCCACTAATGACCAAATCTATCTCCACAACGTCCATTAGTTTGCATGAAGTCATTGATAGAAAAAGGATAATTTTGGTTTTATGCTTTTAAATAATCATTTTTTTAAAATTTTATATTAATATGGGGGTGCAAATATTTAGATTATATTGTTTTCATTTTAAGATAAAGTTCAAGTTGCATTTGAGCCCTTCATCCGGGGGCGTGCTGAACACCCTCACCTTGTGTGCATTCCATCCTCCCCACTCCCTTCTCTCTCCTTTTCCCTCCCCTTCACTAGACTATACTTGTGTTTTTCCTTTTATGTGAGTTTTAAAGAGATCCAGATGAAATAATAACTGGGACTTTATTGAACACCTAAGAAATATTGGGATTAATACATTAAGACATTAGTAAGCTAATACATTTTAACTTACCTGTCAACATAACACTTCTAGATCAGTCTTTCTTATTGTTTTGTAGAAAAGGAAAAATTTAATAGGGGATATTTCAAGGGGCAATCAAGGAAATAACTTGTCTAGGATGTATGCCATAAAAGCAATTAAAAGGACATTTTTCAATTATATATTACAGGAAAAAATAATCTTGGCTAAAAGAATCACTTGGTGCTCTGTTGACTCTGTTAAAGCTAGAAGAGGAATTTCTGTTCCCAGGAGCTCTTGATTGCTTTCTAGATATTTGTGAACATTCTCATTCTAAGGAAACAGCTTGAAATGGTATAACAGCTACTCTTAAGGGAATTGTATGAGCGCTTTGCCAAAAATTTAAAATGTAATGCCACGTAACTTCTCAGGTGTCCTGGGACCATTCCCAACTGTTTATTTGTATATCTGCTTGGCTCAATCAATACTCGATTAGGTACAGCATCTTTGTAGCACTCAGCCATGAAATGATATGACTAAATTTTCCATCCTGTTGCTTCATTAAAGGACAGGGTCCCTCCCTAAGTAATGTTACTAGAATACTTTATACAATAAGTTCATTTAATGTAAGTGAATAAAGTCAATCTCATCTGATATTAAATTTAATGAAAAGTAATTCCCATCATCCCTAGTAGATCATCTGGGTTTTCTTACTAGTTTAGTTGAATTTGTTCAAGGAGCTCTTCACACCAGTGCTCATTTCTTTTACATTGCTCCAAAAGACTCACAATTCAAAGCTTCTATGTGTGTAATCTACTTAGATCAGCCCTCAAAAGGCAGAAAAATCATTAATAAGTCAGCTTAGTAAGAGATTCACACACAAAAAATTATCCTTGACTTTATGAGGAAAGCATCATTAGCATCATTGAGTTTTACATGGTTCAGAGAGTTAGGAAGGTTTCTAATATTTTGATTACAAAGTAATATCCCAAGCACAGTAAATATTCCAAATAATCAAAATGGGTATTAATGAGATACTCAATGGGTAAATTTATTATTCATTGAAGACAAGGCAAATGCTTTTAAAATTAATGATTGCCTGATCAATCTTATTTCAAAACTTGTCAGAATTTGTTTCAAAGGCATGTATAGTAGCACATAAGAGAACCAAATGAAGAGTCCAAGGAAATATGGATGTTGCCATCCCCCATATTGCTAAACTGATTTGATAACTCCAGTTTGGCATTGCATCTACTTCTGCAGAATTTCTTGATGATCAATAATAGGTACATAGCTAAATAGATAGGATCACTTAATATTCACCTTTAATCCATAGTTGCTGGAATTATTTAGATGTTCAATATTGTTGGGACATTGTAAAAATCATCCTCCCACTTAATTTTCATAACATGTGAGATATGTAATATTAATATCCTTTGTACTTAAAAGAAAATAGAGATTTATAAAAGTTTATGCAACTTATCCAAGGTCATAACTCCTTAATGTCAAAAGCCAGTTATAAATTTAAAATATTTCATTCTCATAACTTCTGAGCTTTTATTCATTGGAGTGTGAATAATATGAGGATTTTATATAAAAGCATTGAACAAGGATTACAATTCTACAGTTATTATTACTTTTTAGTATAGAAGGATTCATTGTGATATAATAATAAATTTTCTCAAGGTGTACCTAGCTCATCTGTAACAACTATGAATAAATTAAAGTTCATATTATATTCTTAGCTTTAATTTTCACACATGATAAAAAGGGATATTTATCACTAACCATGAATCTTTTTACATTTGAAGGAGACAATACATATATAAAATTTTCTAGTGTTTTAACTATTATTAGATTCAATAAATATTCCTTCCTTCCCTTCCTTCCTTCCTTCCTTCTTTCCTTCCTTTCTTCTTTTCTTTTTTAGACAGAGTCTCACTATGTTGCCCTTGGTAGAGCGCTGTGGTGTCACAGCTCACGGCAACCTCCAACTCCTGGGCTTAAGGAATTCTCTTGCCTCAACCTCCCAAGTAGCTGGGACTACAGGCACCCGCCACAATGCCTGGCTTTTTTTTGTTATAGTTGTCATTGTTGTTTAGCTGGCCCAGGCGGGTTCAAACCTGTCAGCATCAGTGTATGTGGCTGGCACCCTAACCACTGAGCGTGGGTACCAAGCCAATAAATGTTTTTTCACTTTCATAATTTTTCTGTAATTATATGGGAAAGAATCTATGTAAAAACTGTGTGCATAATAACTACCCATAATTTATTGAGTTTACTGATATTATTGTTAGTGTTGATATTTTTTCCATAATTAATTTCTATTAAACTGATATTTTGAAGTAATATGCAACACCAATTTGTGAAGTTGGGAACTATGTTCCAATCATAAAATCTCCTGAATTCTCCAGTTATGATGGCAAAAAACTAACTTGCATGACATTTGTAAGGCAGAAGCAAAGCAGCAACTTTACACGTCAAAGGCTGTCACAGTTAGATACAGACCATTGATCACAGAAATGTTCACTGGGTTCTGTCTGAACTAACATTTTCTAACTTGACATCCAACACCCCTCCTTATATTCAGGAATAGTGAAGGGTTCCAGGAGCATTGCCAGATGTTCAGCTAGGGAGAAACAGAGGACAGACACGCAATCAGGGAACAACTTCCCACAGACTCCCATATGAATTCCTCCTTCAGGATTTCACTGTATTCAGTTAAATGAACTTTTATTTCTCCCATATGAATTCCTCCTTTAGAATTTCACGGTATTCAATTAAATGTACTTTTATTTCCTTGCTCCACCTTGACCAATCAACTAGAGCTTCAGAAAGTCAGGTTAGAAACATACTCTGCAATTCTCTGGTTCTCCACTCTAGGCATTCATTTCTCTATCAATTCTTACTTGTGTCCAAGATCTAATTCTTACATGATTTCTTCATCTCTTCTGTCTTTATAGAGCTTCTGCCTCTTTGAGTGAACCTGAACTGACACAAATGTTTAAAAATTATGAATTCAGCAGTATATGAGTATATCCCAAGGGTCATCAGTCAATATTTTTTGCCATTTCATAAATTGTAACTTTTGATAACTATTACAGGCAACAGAACCCACTATATTCTTACTTTGTTCTTAATAATTCCTCTTACTTCCACTTACTTAAAACTAGACCTCCTGACACTTGTTTTAAATGGAAGAGAATATGCAAATTAACATAAAAGGTCAGATTCCTGAATTATTTCCACCTTAATCTGACTTTTATAAATCAACAGTGGAGACAGTAGCCTTGGAAAATTATCATTTTCAATTATAAGAGTCAGACACATCACAGAAAAAAACTTAGCTGAATTTGCAAGATTACAATATGACGTTTTGAAGGAAGAGAATATAAAAATTTATCTCTAAGGATAAATTCTTCAAATGGGAATGTAATTTTTTTGATGTAATAAAATGTTCTAAAACTTCATTGTGGTGTAGACTTCAAAATTATAAGTCATTATTAAAAATGATTAAAATGCCTATGTTGCTTATAAAATTAAACTTATTTATATCTAGTTTCTCCCTTCTGAATAATAAATGTGGGACTAGCTTTGGAAAGAGGAGATTTAAAGGAATTATGACTAGTGCTTTGAAGAGTCTGGCAGCCTGATCTTTCCACTATTAAATTCCATGTGACATTGGGTCAGTGGGTGGTCTTTATGGATAATTTGGTTTACTTGGGGTATATCAAATCAGAAACACTCTGTTCTGGTTTAGAGTGGCCATATATTCAAATGTACAGAGAAATTTCCATTTATAATTCTTATCCCAGCTTAAACATTAATAGTTGCCAATTTCACTATGGAAATTGCTTGTGTAATACATGTCTGCATTCTGTGATAAACAATAAAATAATTAACGTGGGAGGTCTCTAGATAGATATATGTGACTGCAGCATTATAGGTTTTGATATAAAATGAAGAGGAACATCTACAAATATGTCCACGGTCTCTTGAGAAGGCAATGGAAAAGGCCAAACTCATAGTAAAGGAAGGAAAGCACAGTACAGAGAGGACAAGGAAGTTTAGAGTGTGTGTGCTGTAAATAGGGCTGAGAGCGTGGCACCACAAAGCTGCAGGGACCTGACAAGGAAAACAGCACCGATTAGAAGCTGAGGGGCAACTGAGACTGATACAAAGACTTATTACACATCCAGTTCTTGCAATATCCAAGGGACTTAGATCTTAAAGGAGATGAGCGAGAGGCCTAAAAAACTTGTATTGAGAAAAGAGAGCCTGAATTTTGTTGAACTGGACATGCATTCCCATGGCCACTCTTTTCAAATAGAATTTTTCTGCTACTCAGTACATATCTCATGTCTCCATCCCCTTATTTATCATCATAAGGTATCTATGAATCATATTTTCTAACTTTTGAGTGATATGAGCCATCTATCTACTACCCATTCAATCAGAGCTGGACTTGGATAAGGCTTATTGATTCCAGAATTCTTCACCTGGGAGATGCGGGAATAGGGAACTTCCCCGAGAAAAGGTGATATTGTGAATACGCAAACTTCTCAAAGATGTCTTTGGATTACAGCTTTTAATCTATTCAGAAAATTTCAGAATAATCCAGTAGGGAAGCCAAAACACACGACAACATACAGTTTGATCATGATGTCAGGCAAAACATATAACTCCAAATGTATCACACCTGTACCTAACATTTTATTTGATGGTGGGTGAGGTCTTCGAATATGAGGGACTATCAGTGTGTAATTATATTATGTGACAAGATGGAATTTTACAGCTAGATTAAGGTTCTAGTTAGAGATAATTAAATGTGAGATTACTAATTGTAGTTACTTATCTGATAAACTTGTTTTGTTTTTTTTTTAAAGTTCGAATTATTAAGGAAGATTAGGTGTTTTTGTTACATGGGTGCATTTTATAATGCTTAAGTCAAGACATGTAGGGGGCCTGCTGTGCAAATAGTGTTTATTGTACCTGACAGATATATTTTTATCTCTCCCTCCTTGTTTGATTTTCTATGACCTTCAGGCCTCTTAATTAGCTCCCAGCTATTAGAAAGTACATGTGCTTTTCAATTCCAGATATACCTCACTTAGAATAATGTTCTCCAGTTCCATTCAAGTTGCTGTAAAGGTATTGTTTCATTCCTTTTTATGGCTCCCTAGTGTGTGTGTGAGTGTGTGTGTGAGTGTGTGTGCATGTGTGCGTGTACCAAATTTTCTTTCTTTCTTTCTTTCTTTCTTTCTTTTTTTTTTTGAGATAGTCTTACTATGTCACCCTCCATAGAGTGCTATGGCGTCACAGCTCACAGCAACCTCAAACTCTTAGGCTTAAGCAATTTTCTTGCCTCAGCTTCTCGAATAACTGGGACTATAGGCACCCGCCACCATGCCTGACTATTTTTTGGTTGCAGTTGTCATTGTTGTTTAGCTGGCCCAGGCTTAAACCTGCCAGCTTTGGTGTATCTGGCTGGTGCCCTACTCATCGAGCTACGGAAGCTGAGCCACCACATTTTCCTAATACACTCATGAATTGATAGGCACTTAGGCTGATTCCACGTTTTTGCAGTTGTGAATTATGCTGTGATAAACATTTGTGTCCAAGTGTCTTTTCTGATAAAATTACTTATTTTCCTTTGGATACATAGCCAATAGCAGGACTGATGGATTAAACGGTAAATCTATATTCTGTTTCTTTGAAGAATCTCCATACTGTTTTCCTTAGAAGTTGTACTAATTTGCAGTCTCATCGACAGTGCCTAAGCATTCCTTGGTCTCCACATCCACATCGGTATCTCTTGGACTTTTTAATGACTGATGTGTAGTCCTTCATATGTTTGTTGGCTTTTTGTCTATTTTCTTTTCAAAAACTTCTGTTCATATATTTAGCCTGCTTTTTAATGGAGTTGTTTGTTTATTATTGCTGATTTGGCTTACTTCTTTGTAGATCCTGGAGATTAGCCTTTTATTGGATGTATAGTTTGCAAATATTTTCTCCTATTCTTTTGCTCTGTTGATCATTTCCTTTGCTGTGTAGAAACTTTTTAAATTTAATCAAATCCCTTTTATTTTTTTTTTTTTTGTTGTTGTTGTTATATTTGCCTTTAGGGTCTTAGTTATAAATTCTTTGCCAGTGACTATTTCTAAAAGAGTTTTTACTATATTTTCTTCTAGAATTTTTATGGCTTTATGCTTTACATTTAAATCTTTTGTCATCTTCTATTAACTTTTGTATATGGCAAGGGATGGGAGTTCTGATAGCATGTGGCTATTCAGTTCATCCAGCACTTGCTTGAACTGTGACAATCACAGTAAAGAGACAGAACAGAACAGCTTCACTACAGGTTCTCAGTGTGCTTGCTGCTCCCCTGCTGGGTCAATCTCCAGAATAGGATGCAAAAGGGCCATCTCGTGACCTGTTCTTCTTCAATAGTAGATTTCCTAGGAAGTGCCCTGCAAACCTATTTCCTCTGAGCGAAGAGGTTTCAGATGAGAAGACACCAGGAGAAGAATTTTGTCAACATGAAAAAACAAACAGTTCAATACCCTCAAGGGATCATAATGAACTATAGCAATGGACCCCAACCAAAAAGAAATTGTCAACATGTCAGAAATGGAATTTAGAATAAGGATGGGAAATATGATGAATGGAATTGAAGAGAAAGTATTTTTTAATAATTCCTATTTCAAAATATTAGGGAATATAAGTATTCTGTGTTCATTAATTGTATAATGCTACAGTCAGGGCGTTTACTAGGCCTATCACCAAAATGATGTTCATTGTAACTGATAGGCGCGTTTTTATTCCTCATCTTCTGCCCATCCTCCCTCATTCTTCATTTCCAAAATCTTTTATATTACTTTGCGATTATGTGTACCCATCATTTAGCTCTCATTTATTAGTGAAAACATAGTGTTTTTTTCATTCCTGAGATACATCCCTTAGGATAATAGTCTCCAGTTCCATCCAAGCTAATGCAAATGACATTATTTTATTCTCATTAATGGTTCATGGCTGAAAAGTACTCCACGTATATATGTGTGTGTATGTGGTATGTGTATGTATGTGTGTGTATATGTATGTATGCTTGTGTGCATGTATGTGTATGTGTACATATGTATATATATAATATTTGCTTTATCTACTCATCAATTGATAGGTTGATTCCACTCTTTTATGAATTGTGCTGAAATAAACATTTGGGTACAAAAGTATTTTTGATATAATGACTTCTTCCCCTTTGAGTAAATACACAATAGTGGGACTGCTGGATTAAATTGTAGGTCTACTGTTAGTTCTTCAGGGGTATCTCCATACTATTGTCCACAGAGGTTATACTAACTTGGATTCCCACCAACAATGTATGAGGCTTCCTTTATTTTTGCATTCATGCCAGCATCTGTTGCTTTTTTATCTTTAATATTGGCTATTCTGATAGGGATAGGAGGTATCTCATTGTGGTTTTAATATTTTCTTACATTCTGTTGTTGGTATATTTACTCCATTGTTGATCTTAGTGAGGTAGAATCATTTTAATTTAATTAAGTCATATTCACTTGTTTCCTGGATCAATATCTACAATAATTCTTCCTTTTGTTTTTCTTTTATAGTAGCCAAGGATGGTATTATTTTTATTTCTGTGGTACATGAAATGTCTCTGAAATATATAGCTAATTAAAGTAAAAAAGATTTCTACAAAGGTTAAAGGTTGAGATTTTATATTGCAATATTATAAAGGGTTCTGAAAAGGCCTTACTCTTGGTATATAAAAGTAGGCTAATCTTTAGTTTCAAAAAATAAAAGTTCTATGAAGCAGCTGAGGCAAGACATAATATTGGTGGTATACAAATATACATGAAGTTATAAATTTCTTCCATAGGAAAATACAAGTTTCTCAAATATGTTTGATGTTGAAGAAAGGTGAGGTTTTAGAAATGCATTAATCATTTAGGCCTAATACTATTATTTTGTAAATAAGAAATACAAAACTAGACACAGTCAAAATGAGAGATTCAGTTTTTATTTCCTTCAAAACTAGACCAATTTCTCCAAACTCCACCAGTACCACCAGCGCTCAGCTCCTATCCTATAGACACTGGGGCTTACCCTCTTCTCTCTGTAGCAACGGCATATGAGCAAGAGAGGGAGCTGAGGACATTTTTACCTTATTAGGGTGAGCCCAGGAAGATAATAAATGAAAGTTGACTATTATTTAGGGAAAGAATCAAATTTCAACAAGGAAGGAAATTAATATGAAAGCTGTTAGAAATTTGCAAATGTCAAACATCTCAAGAATGGAAGAAAAAATATTCCCACTTCTTAACAGTGTATTCTCTTAGTACTTGTCAGACCTATTACCTAATCCACTTAGGTAACAGTTTTAAAGCATTAGGGCATATCTTCCTGGGTTTTGTATAGTCTCCAACACAATCCAGCAGAGAATCCCAAGTACTTGCTGCAGAGTAAAAGCAATGCTTGTCATCCTAGTTCTTATTCTGGATTTTCAGACCTGCAAATCAACTAATCTTTACTTTTGTGGGGTATGTACCTACTATAACTTGAATTAATACAAGTAGGTTTTTTTATGTGGAATTTTTCTATTTTTAATTATTAATGGTACACAATAGTTGTATGTCTTTACAGGGTATATGTGATGTTTTGACTTACGCATACAATGTGAATTAATCAAGTCAGGGCAACTAGGGTATCCATCACTCCAGGTATCTATAATTTCTTTGCATTAGGAACATTCTAATTCTACTCTTTTGGTTATTTTGAAGTATATTCTAACTTGTTGCTGATTAAGTCACATTTTTGTGCTATCAAATATTGTTTATTCTGTCTAACTGACTCATATTTTCATACTCATTGACCATCACTACTTTATACTTGCCTCCTTTCTACCTTTACCAGCTTCTGGTAACCATCATTCTATTCTCTGTCTTCAGGAGAGCAATTGTTTTGCTGTTTAGCTCCCACATATGTGTGAGAATATGTGAGATTTGTCTTTTTGTACTTGGCTTATTTCACTCAGTATAATGTTCTCCAATTCCATCCATGTTGTTGTAAATGGATTTATAATATTCCATTGTGTGTAGGTACAATTTCTTTATCCATTAATCCATGGATGGACACTTAGGTTGATTCCATATCTTGGCTATTATGAACAGTGCTGCATTAAACATGGGAGTGCATATATCTTTTGATACAAGTAGATTTAGATTTCTGTAGACTAAGTATTGATTTGGAGGATTCTTATTCCTCACTGAAGATGCATTTCCCACTTCTGTATAGAAGTGAGCATAGGTCATCCTTATGATAAGAGTTGGGAGATCTATTGACATTAGGGGAAACTTCCCCAAGCCAAGGGAAGAGATAAACTGAGTAGGACCTTGAAGGTTATTATGGAAGTCTGGAGTGTGGTGGGTGAGACACAGTGAGACAATTGAGTGAGGTGTCAGGGGCAGGGCGTTGGTAATCTAGATCCAACAATGGAGATGGGTTTCTGGATCCCCTGGTGCTGAAAGGACTGCTCATGTTTAAAATAGAAAAACAATGAAGAGGATGATAATTGTAATAGCTAATAATTATTGCACACAATGTGCCAGGCATAAAGGGCTGTGCGTACATTTCCTCTGGGAGCTTTACAAGTGTTTATATGTCCTCTCTGATCTTTCTTCCATGCTATATGGATCTCATAACCAAAAGTTTCCTTTCCCCTCCTATTATTAGGTCCCTTATGCCATCTTTCATTTGAGTAGCCCCCAGGCCTTCTCATTCTCCATCCCCTAGGCTCAGACTTGTTTGGTTTCTGGGAAGGATAGCTAAGAATCTTCCTCTGAGAGATAAGTCAGGGATTTCTTTTAAGTTTGTTTCTGCTGTGGCATAACTGGGGGTGGGACGGAAAAAATTAACATTCTTGGTACCACAAAAGAAAAGATGGGGGAAGGAGGTATGACATTATGAAAAAAAAATAACTCAACAGATCTTTGATTATTGTCCTTCTCTTGCAAATGAAAAGTTTGTTCACTCAGAACAGACACCTTTTTTGCTCTCACAATTCCAGCATTAGCATCAGCATAACAACCATAAGAGTGAGCATTGCTCATTTACTTATTCAACCATTTGTTGAAAGAACAAATGAGCCATGTGAAAATTTGAACAAGTGAAGGATTCAAGATGGGAGTTATATCTGGTGGTTATTTACTGCAGCTTTGCTCAACTTTCTAAGCTACTTTCATGTATATCATTACTTAAAATAATAAGCATGGAGAACTACAAAAGCTCTTTGGTTTATGTCATATTATCCCACATCATAACCTCCCACACTTATTCAAGGTCATGAAGGATGAAGATCAGTAAGTCCTGTGGAATAACAGGCTTCTTAGAATTGAAACTCTATTTCTTTAGACATGTCTCCATGTATAGGAAGAAGCAATACAATGTGTTTTACGTTGAATTGAGGCAAACTTTTAGAAAATAAATTCTATAATTTTTCTAGGTTTTTTTTCAAGAATGCATTAAGATCAATAGTAGATATTAGAATCTTTGGACTGGATCTTGTGTGCTTTGCTTCTAAAATAAGAACAGATTCTGCATCCAAACAACTGAGCTGGAAATTCAGCTCCCCCTCTCTCTCTTTTTATTTTTTTTAATCAAGTCATTTGTACATAGATCATACATACATTTTTGCCATTATGGGATTCAATGTGTTGATTATTTGTACAAATTGGAGTGTTTACATACTACTAATCAACATAGCCTTCACCTCATTTACCCAATTGCAGTGTTAAGACATTTGTGTTCTACACCTGATAGATCCAACTTGTCCTTGCATTATGCTCCATAGGTGTGGTCCCCCATTAGCCCTCCCTCTATCAACCCACTCCCCTATCTTTCCCCTGCCTTCCTTCATCCTAGGCTATCAGCACCCCCTCTTACTAGCTTACTGGATCTTGACAAGTTGCTTAACCTTTTTCATGCTGTTTCATTGTCCATAAAACAGAGATCATAATAATGCCTACTTCTTGTTGTGCTGGGAAAATCAAAGTGAGCTACATATGTAAAGCACATAAAATAGGACCTGGTGAGAGAAGAGCACCAAGTGTCAGCTACTGCCGCCGGAGCAGGACAAGGGATTTTTCACTTGGTGTTCATTGAAAGAAGCCTCATTAAAGCACCCAGTGCTACCAGGCATGAGATGTGCGAGATTAATAAAGTTTGAGGCACAAAACAGGAGAAAATACCCACTCGTTTACACACACACACACACACACCTACATATTAAACCACATCATATATCCAAGACTCCCACATAAGTAAAATGGGATCGAGAAGAGGACACAATGAGACCAGGAAATGACATGCAAAGATCGTGGATGATATGATGAGGATCTTATCTTCCAGTGTGCACCCTCAATAAGGCAAAAGGACCTTACAAAAGATGTGTACCAGTGCTAGGCTAGGCATTTTGTATACATTATCTCATTTGAGCTTTGCACCATTCTTATTTACAAAACAAGAGCCACAACAATCTTAGGTTAGATACATTTGTTAAATTTCCACTGCTAGTAAATGTCACTGCCAGATTTTAAACCTGGCTTTGTCAGATTTTTTTTTTTTTTTTTTTTAGTGGTTTAAATGTAGAACTACTCATAGAAACTTGAAGTTTAGAGAATGTATAGCTTAGAGTTCTGTGCCAAAAATGTTAAAGTGTCTGTAGAACACCTAACTTGGTTTCCTAAAATAAGTGTATTATACATCTAGAGAAAAGACTAGTTTCTTTTATAGGTTATTGTAAAATCTTATCCATTTTCACTGATGCAGATAGAGGCCTAACTTATGCTTTTAAAAATACAATTTTGTCTCTTTCCAGGAATTTCTATGAAGAAGACAGAAGTATGGCCTACAAACACATGAAAAAATGCTCACCATCTTTAATCATCAGAGAAATGCAAATCAAAACCACTTTGAAATATCACCTAACTCCAGTATGATTAGTCCACATCACAAAATCCCAAAACTACAGATGTTGCCGTGGATGTGCAGAGAAGGGAACACTTCTACATTGCCGGTGAGAATGTAAGCAAATATGGCCTTTTTAAAAAGAAGTTTGGCGAATACTCAAGGAACTAATGTAGACTTACCGTTTGATCCTGCAATTCCTCTACTAGGTATATACCCAGATGATAAAAAATCATTTTACAACAAAGACATTTGCACCAGAATGTTTATTGTAGCCCAATTCATAATTGCCAAGTCATGGAAGCAGCTCAAGTGCCCATCGACACATGAATGGATCAACAAATAGTAGTACATATATACCATGGAATACCATGCAGCCATAAAAAAGATGGAGACATTACATCTTTTATGTTTACCTGGCTGGAGCTGGAACATATTCTTCTTAGTAAAGTATCTCAAGAACGGAAGAAAAAGTATACAATGTACTCAGTACTATTATGAAACCAATATATAATCACGTACACATTCATACAAATGATAAAACATAACTATAGTCCAGAAACAATGAGGAAAGAGGAGGAAGAGGAGAGAGGGGAGCCTGGGAGGAGGGAATGTATTTGTTGGAACCTCACCTAATGTGCACAATGCAATGGTACATTTCAAAACTGTTAAGAGTAGAGTATAAATGTCCTATCACAACGAATAAGTAAGTAGGTGATGGTTATGTTTATCAGTTTGATATAAGCATTCCACATTGTACTCCATAATGCATTAATGTACCCAGTTATGATTTAATTAAAAAATACAATTTTTATTTTAAAGACGGTCTTTAAATTGGGATGGGTACTGATATGAGGGTCAGAGGAATTGTCATAGGAATAGTGATTTACTTTCTTGTAGTTTGCTTCTCTGTGCCTATAGTTGACCAAAAAGAAGCCAAATTTTAAGTAGTTAGTGAGTATACACCAGGGGACAGATCGCCATCATATTGCCTATGATTTCTGGGTATGTTTCCTGGTCTCAGTGTGCCATCTTACCCATCTTATTTTACTCGTGTGAAGGTCCTGGGTGTATGATGTGTTTTAAAATGTAGGAGTACATGTGTGCAGGTGTGTGCATTTTTCCCTGTCTTGTGCCTCAATCTTGTTACTATCACTGCTTTTCCCTCTCCTTACTTTCACTGCGTTTTATAGTCCTCCATTCTTTGACCACTATTTAGATCTAAAGTGTATTTTACTGCATCTGATGAAGTTTGTGTTCTCCTTTTCTGGCCTATGGAAAAACTAAGTTGATATTTGAACTTGGAAGACTAACATATGGCTTTATGACATTTTTTTTTCTTACTAGCACAAAGAGTTCCTATATCAATTTAAGTAAGTATTGAATAAACTTGGTTAACCATGGAAAGCAGCAGCACAGAAAGCATGATTAAAAAAATGTACCTGAATCAAATGATGTCCCTTAAAAGATGTAATGGAAAACTGCCCTTCCGGAAAGTACAGGTGTTTAAATAGTCTATAGAAGATACTGGTATTGATCCATGGATATAACTTTCATTGTTAAGGCATAAAGAAGTATCTGCCCATTGTTCCTAGGAATTAACTTAAAAACAGATGCTGCAGAATGGCATTCTTATTTTCGCTATTAATTCAATAGTGTTTAAATAGTCTATAGCAGATACTGGTATTGATCCATGGATATAACTTCCATTGTTAAGGCATAAAGAAGTATATGCCCATTGTTCTTAGGAATTAACCTAAAAACAGATGCTACAGAATGGCAGTCTCATTTTCACTATTAATTCAACTAAGAAAGTTGAAAATGAACCCATCTACGAGGGCTGACAATTAAGTTCACAAACTCATTCTAGAAAAAAGGCTTTGAAGGGCAGACTAGATGCTAGCTAGCTGCATAGCTTCCCAAGGGGAGTACTTAGAAGGTGACTGTAGTTACATTCAGCAATGAGGTATGTGACACTTTTTTCTAGGATGAGTTTGTGACCTTAGTTGTTGGACCTCCTAGAATCAAATTGCCCTGCACCTTCAATGCACTCTGGTTTTAGAAGATGTGAATTATTTTTGCACAAATATTTTATCTCAGAAGCTCTAGGAAACAGGACAGACAGTTCTCTTTTCTCTAATTCATATTACAGGAAACACTGTAAAAAGGAGCGTACTTGGTTCATACAGCACCACTTATGTGGGGCTGCTGATGTCCCTTCACTTTTAAGATTGAACGAGCCATGGGTGGGAAATGTGCAGTGAGCCATGACACTTTGCATTGGACACAGGACCATACTACACCTTTTTAATGGGTTTGGAATATTTTCCCCTGATGGGAATTGATACTTCCCTGATGGGAATTGATACTTAGCATCAATCCTCCTAGGACCAGAAATAAAATGAGCCTTGGGAACAGAAGAGCTTCCCCTTATCTTTAGCACAGGAGGGCCTACACTCAGGTCTATAAGTGCCTAAAGCTTCTTGTTATTGAGGGAGGAGCTGACAGCCCCATTACATGAAGGCAGGCCTGCCAGGAAACAGCAGGGGCTGTGGTCTCTTATAGTAAAGACTTCCAGCTACAGTCCAAGTTGTGTTTCTCTGGTCCCTGAGCTTGCAGTAAACTCTTATTAATGGTACGGTTTAGCTACGACTTAGTCTCAGCTGTGCATGGCAATCAGGGTACCTGAAGCTATTAGTGCTGATATCAGTGAAGACCACTGGGCCTAGAGCTGAGATAATAACAAAGGAGTCACCTGCCCTCGAGGAGGTGGCCTACCCGCAAAAGGAGGAAAGAAAGGAGAGGAAAGATGAGAGATAAGCGGGCAATACCCTGAGAAATTTCTAGAAATCAGTGGGTGAAGAGATGGCAACTGAGGGAAGCTGATTTCTGCCTGGAAGTCAATAAGGGTTCATTCCATTATACTCTACAGATAAAGAAAAAGTCTAATCTTATTTTGTAGTCATAGGTTAGGAGTTCAATAATATATAGGGTTTATAGGAAAATGATTAAAATTTATTCTAAATTGACTTCAAGATCAGAAATACAAATTAGTATATTCAGCAAATTTCAGCTCAATAAAATGAGTCATATCACTGTGCTATTTAAGGAAAAGCAATGGATTAGGCCTGTTTAGGGGCCACCACCCTTTCTGACAAATTATTATTTTAATGATGTAATTATTTGATGTTTATTAATCAGCCAGTCAGCAAAGCAAATATTTTCTACCTAAATTAAATGTGTTGGCAGAAGGATCATTTCTTTAACACATTTGATATGAGTATTTTACATATTTGTGAATAAATTAGTTAGAATCATTGTTATTTCATGTCAGTGTCAATATTCTGCCCCATGGAAGTCCTATTTTATGCCAAAATGTTTGATGAGGTTTTTCTGAATATAGATTAGAAGAAGAAAAAAAGCTTTGAAAACTGCAAAACTAGGCAAGATTCATGTGATTCAGTGAAAATATAATAATGAAGCACTGAAAGAAGGTTTGTGTTCAGCCCAGGCGCATTGCCTCATGCCCATAATCCTATAGGAGACCTGAGTGGAAGGGTTTCTTAAGCTCAGGAGTTCGAGACCAGCCTGAGCAATGTAGCACAATCTCATTTCCATAAAAAATAAGAAAACATCAGTCAGGCATGGCGACACACATCTAGTCCTATTCAACAGGCTGAGGCTGGAGGATCACTTGAGCCTAGGAGTTTGAAGTTGCTGTGAGCTGTGATAACACCACTGCCCTCCAGCCTGGGTGACACAGTGAGATCCTGCCTAAAAAGCAATAAATAAATAAATAAAATTTTAAAACCCTAGATTTGAGTTCCTGGTTCTGCCACTAAATGTGGAAATTAATCAGTCCCCTGAGCCTCATCTTCCCTATCTGTAGCCCTGCAGGATCATGGAGAAAATTCGATGATGAAGTGTTCACGAGAAATGTTATAAAGTAACACACAAAACCTGCCTTTTTTCTTCCAGTCCTCGAATTCTGGTGGGGAAATAGGGAGACAAAGGGCATAAAGGAAATAAAACCAAGTAAAGTTGAACCCCCTCCCCATTCTTTTTAATCCTAGTGATTTTGAGCTTATAAAGCAGCTTCTTGAATGAAAATTTCCAAACCTGGCTATGTTTCAGAATAATCTTACACAAAATCCATAATCCTGACCTGCATATCTCACTGTAGATGTTGATTCAAAAGCTTAGGAATGGGTTTCCTTATTTTATTATTCAGTTTATGCCTACCTATGTCATGGAACCTGAATGTCTTTGAAGTGTTAAGACTCCAAAGCTGATCAGTAGGAATTGCCGAGTAGGCCTTACTGTGTTAGATCATGCACAAAAATTTCTCTGGAACAGTTTAGGGCAGTTTTGCATTTTTCAAAGTTGGGTATAATCAGGATATACTGGGAAGTTGTAGTTAAGAGAATAAACTAAAAATAATAATAAACTAAAAGACTAAGGACCTCTATGAAAAAGTCTTAAGTGACATTCAACCTATACTTCAGACATGCTTGCTATTTCATCTAAGTAAGTATATGAGGGAAAATAATCCTTTTTTGTAAAGCAGGAGAAAGGGACTGAGGTTTACTAGCTGGCTGCTTCATGCTAGACACTGTGCTAGGCATCGGATTACTTCCCATCATAATTGCATGAAGAAGCTATTAACATTACTATTATTTTATTGATGAGAAAGTCAAGGCTCAGGTAAATTGAGTAATTTGTAAAAACTTGCAACCATTAAGTGGTGGAACAAGGACTTTGTCCCAAATCTGTCTGGCACTGAGCTTCAAGATTCACACATTATTTTTGATAGCATTTCCTTCCAGTTCTTGAAATAGAACAAGTGTTTGGTGCTGTAGGGACTGTCAACATCCCTTAACCTGACAATGTGTTCTTTTCTTTTCTTTTCTTTTTTGGTCGTGGCCGGGTTTGAACCAGCCACCTGTAGTGTATGGAGCTGGCGCCCTACTCCTTTGAGTCGCCCAGATGTGTTCTTTTCATTGCATGAAAGTTATAAGCATAAGCACTGGGCTGACTTTCACTGACACTTGTAGTGACAGATATATTTTGCATCCTGCATCACATGTCAGCCCACTGCTGATTTCACCTGCAGCAGTGAGGGACAGTTCCTGTCAGCATCTGCATCTGAGTTGCTCCACTTTTCTGCCTAAGGCCCTTCTCCAAAGCTGGAGGAGCTTACTGAACTTGATCACGAAGCCAGCCTGGAAGTGTCAGGAGGTTAGTGCCCCTAGAGACAACCTTCATCCAGCAAAGGACAAGAGTCCTTCTGAGGGACAATTCTATGGAGCTTCCATAGGCTTCCTTCAAAGGTCCCCAGCAGGATGAATCCCAGTGTCCAGCTCAATAATGTAGTCAACAGTGCTCCTTCCCTGTCTCAACCTCTCCCCTTCCCTCTGTTTCCAGGAAATGTCATTCTTTTTCCAATTCTAATGGCATTGTCATACTTTATCCATTTTCTTGAATAGCAGACTGGTCTGAATTGATATGCCTCAGAGTTTCCTGTTTGGGCTGAACGAGAAGAAATAGAGCCATGTGACACCTGAGAGCTTGTGCTCCAGTGAGCATCTCTCTTCCTGCCCCACTTCTATGCGTCCCACAGGTCACTGTGGGATCAACAGCAAGTCAGTGGAAGGAGGACAAACTGACCAGGAGTCTGAAGATGGTTTCTAAGTACAGGAGAGACCATCGCTCTGGTAGTATTTCCAAAAACTTGAAGGAGGAAAATTCCACAAGTGCCTGGACTTCCCATGTATTAGGAAGGCCTACTCTATACTGAAATGTGTGAGTCAATGCCTCGTAACGCCACATGCCGGTGAAGTCTGGAAATTTTCTTCTGCTTATCTAGTTCTCAATATCATATTCCATTCTCCTTTGGCGCTGGCTCACACGATTGCATGTTTTAGGGGATATCATAGCAAAACATGGAAAATACTGACCTGTAGGAAATTCCAAGCAGAAAAACGCCACCAGATGAATTGTCTTTGTTTCCTAAGCTACAGCACTAGGAAAACTTGTTAGCGTTATGTACTTTCACCGAGAAATGAAATAAAGAAATGATGATTCAAAGATGACACGATAGGAAAGCGTTCTTAAGAAAATTTTGGGTTAGCTATTACTACTTAAGTAGGTTTTTTCTTATCTGGTATTGTATTTTTACAATGACAATACCTGAACTCAGTGCACAAAACTTCAGAGTTTACTATTATCAGAACTAAGTAGAAACAGGATGGTTCTAGAAAGTTAGATGAATGGATGGATGGCTTAATATGGATTTTGATGTGGAAATAACCCTTAACAGAGAACTTTTACATAATTTTTCCTTCCACTTTTATATACTTTATAAATTAATATTTTTTCCTATTTTACAGGTAAAATTCAAAGAAGGTAAGCAACATCTTTGAGATAACCCAGCCAGTGAGTAACATAAATGGGCCAACTCTAGCTCACAATCCTGTATCCATTCTCTCTCACCCCATTGCCTACGCCTGATCCGCTCCTGGATTCCACCTGTACATATACCAGGTACCCACTGGGCTCGATGACCTGACCCGTTTCTCAGAGACCAGGAACTAGTCACAGCTTCTAGAACAAGGAAGAAACGCAAATGAGACCTTTGGTCACTGCAGTTGTACATTGACTGTAGGATACTTGGTAGATATTTTTTGACGTGTTTGACGCAGGAAATTCTGAAGAAAGTCGTAGCATCAAATGTAAATTTGACTAGTGTTACTGCAGGCCAGTTTGTGGACCGGTACTACAACTTGAATACACTTAAAATAACTTCACTACAGCCTGCATCAAACTATAAAGCCTAGAAACTACTATGTGTATGATCTGGAAGCACTTTAACGTTCAAACAGATTTTGATGTTTCTTCGTTTTTTTTTATACATGTATACACACTCCCAGTTTCATGTAAAAAGATAAATCTTTTCAAAGAAGCACACTGGATTGACTTTTAAGCCAGCATCAAACCAGAGCTCTCAAATTTTCGGATAAAAATCTATCAACTAAGGCGCCAGCCACATACACCTGACCTGGTGGGTTCGAATTCAGCCTGGGCCCGCCAAACAACAATGACGGCTGCAAAAAAAAAAATCTTTCAAAATGAAGACTGCATTGACTGCTCTGGTTTTCAAATATATGTAAACATACATATACATATTTAAATATGCACATGTACATGTGTGTATACACAGATAGGAATTCTTTTTATTGCTAAGGAGATCTTTTTATTGTTATTTGCTTTATATTTAAAAGTTATCTTCACTACATACAAAAATATGTTATCCGTTATGACAGTTCATCTCAAAGAGATTGAGAGAATAAAGAAAATGTGTTTAAGCATGTGGATAAACAAAAATGCGCATAGTCACATGCTCACCTGTGAAGGAAGGAAATTAAAAAACATAATGAAAAAGATTTTGTTATTGAGTTTCATTTTCTACTAGTGTTTTGTTATTTCCAAACATTATGGGCACATGGATCACATTTGTTATGCTCAAGTCAGGGTTGTAAGTGAGCCCATCACTCAAATATATGTAGAGTTCATTGCAGCTGTTAGGTAGGTTTGTGATCATCTTATCTTTCCCCACTGCTTGATTTCCACTGAGTTTTACTTCCCACTGTGCACATACGTGCTCATCAGTTAGTTCCAATATAATAGTGAGTACGTGTGATATTTGATTTTCCATTCTTTTTTTTCCCCCAAAAGGATTGTTTTTATTTATCCAGACCCCTAACCACTTCATAGTAGGAGGAGGGGTGGGAGAGGTTCCTTTCTCAGTCCAAGGAGCTCCACAATGTTGGTCTGTTGGTTCCAAACATGCAGACAGGTGGCATCACAGATTTGGTAAACTAATAATGCTTAATCTCTCTCTGCTAGAGCAACAAGGCGAGCATCAATCTCTGCTTCTGTAAAAATCCTGAATTTAGGATTTTCAACTGTAACTACTTCAACTTCTATTTCTGAAGGTTTGAAATCAATTGACAGAACAGTAAACAGGCATGTAATCGCAGTTTCCACTGTCTGTTCAAATGTCCAATCAAATTTCTTCTTCACATTTTTTTCAAGGAAGCTGGTTGACTCAGTTTAACTCCTGCTGCAGTGGCTTTAAACCCACAGGAGTAACCTGCAGGATCACACTTGTACACCTGAGGGCCTTGTTCTTCATCTATACCAATTAAAATCATACAACAACCAAGAGACCTCATTTCATCATTCTGTGTGTAGATCTGAGAAATGTCAGCAATTCTTTTACATAGCATGTCCATGGGAATCTCATAGCCATACTTATATTTCTAATTAGCTTTCTCACAGCATGTCCTCTGTACCTGACCTCTTCTGTCAGCTGTCATTCCCATCATCACACAGTCAATGTTTTCGGTTATCTTGAATAAGTGAGTCACTGTGCTGGAATCCAGTAATTTATCAGGTACCTTCTTCTGTGTGACAATTACTGCACAATCTTTCCTTCTGACAGCTACTGATGTGAAGCCCCCTTGCTTAATAACTTTAAAAGCATATTCTACTTGGTAGAGCTGACTTTCGGGTGAAAAAAATGAATGTGGCATTCAAAACCGGCACTGGAACCACGGGACATTTTGGTGCACCTACTACTTCAAGCACAGTATCTCTGTTTTTCCATTCTTTAGATATATCACTTGGGAGAATGGTCTCAGTTTCATACAAATTGTTGCACAAAGCCATAATTCATCCTTCTTCGTGGTCAAATATTATTCCATGGTATACATATACTACATTTGGTTAATCCATTCAACTTGGGTTGATTCCATATCTTTGCAATTATGAATTGTGGTACAATAAACATTTGACTGCAGGTGTCTTTTTGGTACAATGTCTTCTTTTCCTTTCATTCAATATCCAGCAGTGAGATTGTTGGATCAAATGGTAGGTCTAGTTTTAGTTCTTTGAAGAATCTCTATACTGTTTGCCACAAAGGTACTAATTTTGAGTCTCATCAACAGTGTATAAGAATCCCTTTCTGCATCCACATCAGCATATGTTGTATGGGAACTTTGAATAAAAGCCACTCTCACTGTACTATCTCATTCTGGTTTTTATTGGCATTTTCCTGATGATAAGTGATGTTGAGCAATTTTTCACATGTTTATCAGCCATTTTGTCTATCTTCTTTGAAAAATTTCTGTTCATGTCTTTTGTCCATTTTTTAATTTGTCGGTTTGTTTTTTTCTTGCTGATTTGTCTTAGTTCTTTATAGATGCTGGTTATTAGCCATTTTTAATGTACGGCTTGTAAATATTTTCTACCAAGCTGAGTAGGCTAGTCCTTAGCTTTGCAGAAGCTTTTTAATTTAACCAAATTTCATTAATTTTTGTGTTGTTATTGCTGTGATTGCCACTGGGGTCTTATTCATAAATTCTTTACCTGGGTTGATATCTTAAAGAGTTTCCCCAACATTGTCTTTTAGAATTCTTCCAGTTTTATGCTTTATATTTAAATATTTTATCCATCACAAATTCATTTTGTGAGTGGTGGTGAGAGATATGGATCCTGTTTCATTCTTCTGCATTGGCTATCCAATTTACCCAGAACTATTTATTGAATAGGGCTTATTTCTCAGTGTATACTGTTGTCTGCTTTGTCAGAGATCAATTGGCTATATGCGGATGGTTTTATATGTGGGTTCTCTCTTATGTTTCATTGGCTATGTCTTTACTTTTGTGCCAATGCCATGCTGTGTGGGTAACAATAGCCTTATAGTAGTCTGAAGTCTGGTAAAGTGATCTCCAGCTTTGTTCTTTTTATTTATGATGCTTTGGCTACTCAGGCTCTTTTCTGGTTCCAAATGAAGTGTAGAATCATTTTGTCTAGATCTGTAGAATATGACATTGGTGTTTTGATGGGGATAGCATTGACTCTATAAATTACTTTGGGTGGTATGGACATTTTAACAATGTTTATTCTACCCATCCATGAATGTTACATGTTTTTCCATTTGTGTCATCTGCAATTTCTTTCCTCAATGTCTTCATAGGTATCTTTTACCTCCTTGGTCAAGTATATTCCTAGATATTCTATTTTCTTTATGCTATTGTGAAAGGCAAAGCCAGCAGAAGAAAAAAAGTAACTAAAGTCGCAGGAGAACTACAGGAAATGGGAAACAGAGAAAGATTACAAATGATTAATGGAAAAAAAAGCTGGTTCTTGGATAAGATAAACAAGTTGACAGACCTCTTGCTAGATTAATGAGGAATAGAAAAGACCCCAAATAAGCTTAATCAGAGATGAAAAAGGAGATATTACAACTGATAACACAGAAATACAAAATATCATCTGTGAATACTATGAAAATCTCTATGAAGTCAAAAACATAGAGGAAATGGACAAATTCCTGGAAACCCACAACCTCCCAACATTCTGTCAGGAAGAAATAGACCTCATGAACACACGACAAGGCAGACCAGTTAGATGCAAAAGTGTGTGTGTGAAGCGGCACATGACTCATTGGAAGAAGTGAAAGGAAACCAATGTGCCTACAAGGTACGTATATTAGTTTTCTATTGCTTCAAAGACAAATAATCACATTTTTTGTAGCTTAAACACAGGTTTATTAACTAACAGTTCTGTAGGTCAGAAGTCCAGTGTAGGTTTCACTAGGCTAAAATCACGTTGCCTAGGGCTGTGTTCCCATTCCCTTCTGGGAGGTGTAGGGGAGCATCTGTTTCCTGCTTCTTTAGCTTTTTGTCAATATTCAATTCCTTGAAGGTATAGCACTGAGATCCTATTTTCCTATTTATCATTTAGTGAGGGCTATTCCAAGGTCTAGAGGCTGCTTCATTCTTAACTCAAGGTCCCCTTTATCCATTCCCAAATTTAGCAGGAAAGGTGAAACAGTATCTGTCAGTGACAGAAGCTTTCAATGCTCACATGATTTTACTGGGCCCTCCAAACTGTCCAGGATTCTTTCTACAACTGAATAGAGGTCCATGACCTTCCCTACATCAACAGATTCCTTTTTTTCTATGCAAGGTAACATATTCACAGGTTCTGGAAATTAGGACATAACATCTTTGGGGTCCATTATTCTGCCTACCTCCAGAGGAGATGAGAAGGATGGCTCAAGATGGAATACTTTCATCTACCTGATGGCTCCAGTCAGGCTCCTTTTTAATCAAGAAATCTTTAGGTATTCACTATTACCTAAAAATTACATTCAAACACACTTGTTTGTCTTGTAGACTTTACATGCTATGGGCAAACCCCTGATATTTAATATATATTCCTAATATACCTGTTTTCCAGCCACCTTAGACTATTTATTTGGGATTTCTATAAAGATTCCCATCATTTATTGCCTTTGGACTTTTCTTCAGGCCATTCTTTCTCTCTTGAATATCCTCTCCATCTCCATCTTTTGATATCCATTCTTTGAGGTTATCTCCTCCACATTGACACCTACACTCACCCAACAGCACTCACGTGCATACACTTCCAGCCCTCAGTATTCAATGACATATTACAATTGGGCTTTATCAAAGTTAGTAAGTTCTCTTATTCATCCTATTGCATTACTCAGCTTAATAAGGTTGGAGACTTTGGTAGGATGAGAATACTGGTTGAATTTTTTTAAATCTCTTTCTAATTGGCTTTTGTTAGTGTCATACTGGTGGCTAAATATCTTTACCATTGTCCTTGACAGTGACTACTTCTCATTTATCCTGTATCCTCCACAGAGCACATAAATGTGTCCTACACGCACATACAGCAAAGTGAAGGACTCATCTTTGATAAATTGTGTCTTGTTGGTTTCCAGCTTATCAAGACCTTGGTAAATTTTGATTCTGGCACATAACAAATGTTTTATGGCTTCCATATTTACTTTTTTTATACAACATTAATGAGTTTTCAAAAGGTGAAATGTATTTCCATTTTCTTTTTTGTTTGTTTGTTTGTTTGTTTTATTTTGTTTTGTTTGGCAATTTAGCCAGGGCCAGGTTCAAACCCACCACCCTTGGTATATGGGGCCAGTGCCCTACCCACTGAGCCACAGGTGCCACCCTGTATTTCTATTTTCTGTAAATGTTATACTATATGCCATGCACTGAGAGTTTTCCTTCTTTGCTCTTTTCATTTTTCCAAAGTCAAACAAATACGTACACAACATAAAAAAGCAAGCAAAACAACAGACTAATTTTGCTGTTTTAAACATACATGTTTAATGTCATGCTAGGTTTCCTCTTGGTCCCAATTTTCCTAACACTAGAACCATTTCACCATTCTCTCTTATATTCATTCCTCTGGTGGGAAACTTGATACATGTGAGCTTTGAAAATATAAGCTTATCAAAGATTTCCGTATTTTTGCACTCCTTCCCCTTGCTTTCTTTCATTTCTTCCCTGTTTACCTTTTTTATGTTAACATTTCATATTTTAAAATTGCATATGTAATATGCCAATTCTTTTTTTTTCAAGGATGAAATCTGTACATTACTGGGAAAACCATTTTTCCTTTCAATTTCACATCTAATTAAGTTTGGTTTGAGTTTTTTAATTCTTTTGTTGATAGATTAAGGTATATATTATTCCATTGAAAATTGAAAAAATAAAATATTGTCCTACATTATCAAATTTTACATATAAATATTGTCATCCTTTACATATCATTCTGAAACTTGCTTTTTTCTTTCCTTGATTTTTTTTTTCAATCTATCTATGTTGTTATAAGTCCTAATTCATCCTTTTTAGCCAGGTGAACTTGGCTGAGATTTTCATTTCTGTACTTCAGTTTCCTCATCCAGAAAATAAGAATACCTGTAGTTCCTATATCAAATGGAAGCTGAAGAGTTCATAAAGAAAGAGAACTTAGATCATTACCTTTACCAAGTAGATACTCCAGGCCCATGAGCTATCATGACTGTTATTTGGCTGGTTTGAAGAGGGCATATATTCAGGTTTAATTGATACTGCCAAATTGCTCTTGAGAGGGGCTGCAGTTATATAGATACTCACACAATCTTTTCAATATTTGATATTGTCTGATATTTTAACTTTTTGTTGTTAAAAGGATACAAAAGGAATAAAGTCTCCTTATTGTCATAATTTGAATTTTTCTGATTGCTAATAAAATTGATATTCATATAAATGTTTATAGGCCATTTGTTTTTTTCTGCTTTCTTTCTATTAAATGGCTGCATTTCTGTTCTTTGTATATTTTGGATTCCAAACACTAGCCATTTATACATCTTGCAAATGTGAGGAGAATCAACATCTTTACAGTATGAATCATTCCATCCGTGTACATATTGCATCTCCCATTACTAAGGTGTTAGTCTCTTATTTCTTTTGTCAAAGCCACAAAAAATCTCTTCAAAAAGACATTCTTCCTCTTCTCATGTTTTTCTTTGTTTTAAGTTTTTAAAAAATTTATTTTCTTTAAGCATAAAAAATGCTCTTCTAGGGCAATGTTTAATTGTTGGTTTCTAATTTTGCTGCATTAAGGTCTAAAAAGTATTTAGAAAGTATTCTGTATATTCTTTGATATGGGTCAAGACTTCTCTCATAAGATCAATTTTTGTAAATGTTCCACATGCTTGAAAAATGTGTACTCCCTGTCATTTGATTGTAAAGTTTAATGCACATGTTTATAATATGAAGCTAGTGTTATTCATTTCTTCCTGTGATTAGTGATTTTTGTATACTTGATTTGTGAGTATCTTAGAGTCATGTCTCCTATTATGTGCATTTTTTCCAGCATTTTTAATGTTCTCCTTTGCTATCTTACTAGAGTTTTTCATCATTGTGCAAACTTTTATTTCTGAGAACTTCTGTATTTGCTCTTTTCTTTTAAAATCTGCCATCTAAGAGTTTGAATCTATGTTGTGTTCTCTTCCTTTACTGCAACAGACTTCAGCATAACTCAGCCATTCCTGCCACCAACTCCAAGTTCCCATTAATTCCACCTCACCATACAGGTAAGGGTTTTGTTCTTCAGCACTGTATTTGTATCAACAGTTCCTTCCATTGTTTTTCTGCCTTCTGAGATGTGGATTTCTTAAAAAGTCAAACATACATATAACAGGATGCTGTGCTTTTTCAGAGTAAAATTTTCCTTGGGAAATTTATAAACTGTGTGTGTTATGTAGATGAGAAGGAAAGTAGAAAGATAAAATAATTTTCCTGAAATATAAATACTCCCCAGCTTAAGTATAAACCATGTTCCAAGATTTTAATCATAAATTGATCATCTGGAATTTGGAGGCTGCTTATTCTCCCAAGCCTCAAATAAGTTATTTGTCCAACTATTTCAATTGATAACCTTTCCCTCTATGTTATCACTTTTTCCTTGGCACTTATTTTCTTGGTTGTTATTCTTTTTCTTTTTTTTAAGTTGAGACAGAGCCTCAAGCTGTTACCCTGAGTAGAGTGCCATGGCATCACAGCTCACAGCAACCTCCAGCTCCTGGGCTTAAGCGATTCTCTTGCCTCAGCCTCCCAAGAGCTGAGATTACAGGTGCTCACCACAATGCCTGGCTATGTTTTGGTTGTAGTTGTCCTTATTGTTTGGCAGGCCCCGGCTGGATTCAAACTCGCCAGCTTTGGTGTATGTGGCTGGCACCTTAGCTGCTTGAGCTATAAGCACAGAGCAATGGTTATTATTCTTTCATTTCCCACAACTTATTTGTTTGCAGAGTTTGTCACCAAGCACAGTTTTCCTCATTTGATTCCCTTTGCCCTTGCTAGTTCATTGTTTTGACATGACCAAAATATAGACCAGCACATCTGCCTCTAAAATACCAACAAAAGAGATAACTGGTCATTTCCCATCTTCTGTCTTTCAAAGCAAAACTGGAAAAGATGTGCTTTTTATCTGAAAGAAGTATGTTGAGTCTCAAGAAATATAACAACTCTAGCGGAATGATAATTTCTTGTGTCCTGATGAGAAAAGGATAAGCGACCAAAACATGGAAATTAAACACAAATACTTGAGATTTTGGTCATCAAACTTTAAAGAAACAGTTTCCCTCACATCATTCTCATACTATAGTTTTTGATAGTTGACATTAGTTGTTAGAAGCAATTCACAGAAAGACATTGATAGAAAAAAAATAAAGATGACAAAAGTAAATTGTGGGAAAAAGTCTTTTTAAATTAGTTACTCGTACTTAAAGTGATACAGTACAGTACCTGTTTCAAATATATTTTCTCTTCTTAAAAAAAAAAACTTTTCCTCATAACACAAAGAAATGATAAATGCCTGAGGTAATGGATACCTCAATTACCCTAACTTGATTAATTGACATAGTATACCTGTATCAAAATATCACATGTACCCTATAAATATATACAACTCTTTTGTACACCTAATAAATTAAAAATAAAAAAAAAAATTTTCAAAACAAATATATCAGAACTTATTTTTTACCTATGGATGTCCATCATCTTCACTGAGAATGTGACTTCCTTTATCACAGTGTTTGTTGAATAAGGGAACAAGCTTCAAAGCCTGTCAGTTTGTAGCAGAGAGTTGAAAAAGAAGCTCACTGAAGTAGCACTGAGGGAGGAGAGTACTAGCATAGACTTCTATTCCACAGTGTGTGAGAGAAGGAACTGCCACCTGTAAGGAACCTGCAGCGAGAGCTGGGTCCTGGGGAGTAAAGTGAAGGAGAGAAAGATTCCTGTTAGATCACTGTTTCTGAAGACATTACATGGTCTACATGGTCTACATGGTACATATGTATACATAGCATTAGTCATACCGAGATGAATGTCTTCAAAGGACGCACAGAAAAATGCTTTCATATTAATAGTTACACATTTATATTAATGTCTCTATAAATATATACAATTTACATTTGTTGTTAACATCTCAAACCTACTACTCAGGGCAAAGCTAAAGATATTTTTTAAAGTTTAAGGTAAATTGCTTTATTTATATTCTCTAAAAAATGAAACAATCCTGTTTCAATAAAGTATTTGTTCACTGATAAAGAGACTACTTTGTGGCAGAGGTTCCCGTCCAAAAGGAGCATTAAAAGGACAGAAACTCAGCAAGAAAGCTGATGGTTTGGATCTGAGCCAAAAGAAAAGGTCGAAGAGCGCACATCAACCCTGATGGGGAGACCTGAGACCCCGAGGACACAAACAAAAAGGTACAGAGCACATCACCAAGCGGATGGGAGTCCCCTCCTCCATGAAGGAGGTTCGCAGTACACGCCATACCTCCATACAAACAAGCCAGCGGAGGCCCGATGTCCTCCCATTCTACCCCACGGGAGAGACCTTCTAAAAACCAAACCTCCTTCCCCTTGTAGGGTGCCGTGGCGCTCTCCAGCCAGGTATAAAACTGTATATACTCTCTACCTGTAAGTCAGAGTTCCTGGTGTTCCCCTCCACTGTTACCCCGAGGTCTGGAGGCCTGTTCCCTGCAGAGTCCAGATTCTTGGAGATTTTCTCGAGTGGTGTGGACGGGCACAGACTGTTGGTGAACTGTGCTGGTTTTCCGGCT